>JAAKFY010000006.1:2249586-2372086 GCA_011823955.1 Dissostichus mawsoni | reverse complement strand
CTCACCTGTCTCCCTCTCACCTGTCTCCCTCTCACCTGTCCCCTCTCACCTGTCCCCTCTCACCTGTCTCCTCTCACCTGTCTCCCTCTCACCTGTCTCCCTCTCACCTGTCTCCCTCTCACCTGTCTCCCTCTCACCTGTCTCCCTCTCACCTGTCTCCCTCTCACCTGTCCCCCTCTCACCTGTCCCCCTCTCACCTGTCCCCCTCTCACCTGTCTCCCTCTCACCTGTCTCTCTCACCTGTCTCCCTCTCACCTGTCTCCCTCTCACCTGTCTCCCTCTCACCTGTCTGTAGTTCCTGGGTGCAGAGTGTGCTCAGAAGGCGGTGGATCAGCTCGATGGCTTTGAGTTGGCGGGTCGTCCGATGAAAGTGAGTCATGTGACCGAGCGGAGCGACAACGACGACATGCAGCTGATGGCAAGGCTCGCAGAGGGTGAGACAGCTGCTCACACACACACACACCACACCCACACACACACACACACACACACACACACACACACCTGTGTTAATATAATAAAACACGTTTATTTAAATTCACAAAGTGCTTCATAGAAAGAACACACACCACACACATCACACATATCACACATATCACACACCAGCACATATCACACACACACCACACACATCACACACACACACCACACACATCACACACACCACCACACATCACACACACCACACACATCACACACACACACACACACCACACCACACACACATCACACCACACACACATCACACACATCACACACACCTCACACACCCACCACACACATCACACACCACCACACACATCACACATCACATATATCACACACACCACACATATCACACACACACCACACACACCACACACATCCACACACACATCACACATATCACACACACACCACACACATCACATACACACCACACACACCACACATATCACACACACACCACACACATCACACACACCCACCACACATCACACCCCACACACACCACACATATCACACACACCACACACATCACACACACAAACACACACCACACACACATCACACACAACACACACACACCACACACACCACACATCACACACATCACACACACCACACATATCACACACACCACCACACACACACCACATACATCACACACACACCACACACACCTCATCACCACCACACACACACATCACACACACCACACACACCACATACATCACACACCACACACACCTCACACACAACCTCACACACACATCACACCACACATACACCACACACACATCACACACACACACACATCACACACACCACACACACATCACACACACCACACACACCACACACATCACACACACACCACACACACCACACACACACCACACACATACCACATACACCACACACACCACACACACACCACACACATCCACACACCCACACACACACACACACACATCTCAAGTAGAAACTAAAGCCAATGTAGAAAGATGGGTCTTCAGTTGTTTTTGAAAAGCTTCTACAGGGAGAGAGTTCAAAGTGTTGGAGCCACCATGTGAAGGCACGCTCACCTTCAGGTTAAACAAGACCGTGGGCAGCCAACATATATCAATGGTGTGTGTGTGTGTGTGTGTGTGTGTGTGTGTGTGTGTGTGTGTGTGTGTGTGTTGTGTGTGTGTGTGTGTGTGTGTGTGTGTGTGTGTGTGTGTGTGTGTGTGTGTGTGTGTGTGGTGTGGTGTGTGTGTGTGTGTGTGTGTGTGTGTGTGTGTGTGTGTGTGTGTGTGTGTGTGTGTGTGTGTGTGTGTGTGTGTGTGTGTGTGTGTGTGTGTGTGTGTGTGTGTGTGTGGTGTGTGTGTGGGTGTGTGTGTGTGTGTGTGTGTGTGTGTGTGTGTGTGTGTGTGTGTGTGTGTGTGTGTGTGTGTGTGTGTGTGTGTGTGTGTGTGTGTAGGTCAGCACGCTCTCCAGATGAGCGGAGCGTTCGCTATCGGAGCCATGGCTGCTGTGACGGGTGTGTATTGCATTATCGATCATTTTAAATAATGCTTTAAAGGTCTCATATTATACTATTTTTAGGCATATTTTATAGGTCTCAGATATATACCAAAAACATGTCTAGTCAGTGTTTTGCTCAAAATAACAAACAGATAATTCTAGCCTCATCCCCCTCTTAATTCATCCCTGTTACTAAAGTGCTGATTGTGGGTCAGTAGCTTTAAAAAGGGAGATAAAGCCAGCCGGCATTTCAGATATTACGTCATATCGGACGCAAATCTGGATCAGCTCCGTTGTTCCCCGTCTTTAGAGACGTGGGAACGGAGAAAAAGAGAGGGTTTTATTTCTTGACACTTTGTGAGTGTCCTGTCACACGGGGACCACATAGTGATGTAGAAAAGACATCAAAAAGTGCATTTTGCATGAGAGGAGAGCTTTAAGAGGTAGTGACGAGCCTTTACAGAAGATTTTAAAATGCAGTTTAAAGACAAAGATGTAAATAAAGTTGTTAACTGTAAAGAGAACAATGTGAATGAAGTTTTGTATGTGTTGCAGCTGCCATGAATCCTCTCAACATGAACCCTCTGCTTCCTGCTCAGCCTCTCGCCACGCACTGCTTCCAGCTGTCTCACATGTTCAACAGCTGCAGGTACACCATGCTACTACTACTATTATTAGTGATGTACTTTAGATGTGTTTATAATAACCTGGGCTAGCTGTTAGCATGCTGACTCCTCTGTGTGTTTCAGTGACTTCAGGGCTAGCTGTTAGCATGCTGACTCCTCTGTGTGTTTCAGTGACTTCAGGGCTAGCTGTTAGCATGCTAACTCCTCTGTGTGTTTCAGTGACTTCAGGGTTAGCTGTTAGCATGCTGACTCCTCTGTGTGTTTCAGTGACTTCAGGGCTAGCTGTTAGCATGCTGACTCCTCTGTGTGTTTCAGTGACTTCAGGGCTAGCTGTTAGCATGCTAACTCCTCTGTGTGTTTCAGTGACTTCAGGGCTAGCTTTTAGCATGCTGACTCCTCTGTGTGTTTCAGTGACTTCAGGGCTAGCTGTTAGCATGCTGACTCTGTGTGTTTCAGTGGGGACAGGGCTAGCTGTTAGCATGCTAACCCCTCTGTGTGTTTCAGTGGGGACAGGGCTAGCTGTTAGCATGCTGACTCCTCTGTGTGTTTCAGTGGGGACAGGGCTAGCTGTTAGCATGCTGACTCCTCTGTGTGTTTCAGTGACTTCAGGGCTAGCTGTTAGCAAGCTAACCCCTGTGTGTTTCAGTGGGGACAGGGCTAGCTGTTAGCATGCTAACTCCTCTGTGTGTTTCAGTGACTTCAGGGCTAGCTGTTTAGCATGCTGACTCCTCTGTGTGTTTCAGTGACTTCAGGGCTAGCTGTTAGCAAGCTAACCCTCTGTGTGTTTCAGTGACTTCAGGGCTAGCTGTTAGCATCTAACTCCTCTTGTGTTTCAGTGACTTCAGGGCTAGCTGTTAGCATGCTAACTCCTCTTTGTGTTTCAGTGACTTCAGGGCTAGCTGTTGGCATGCTAACTCCTCTGTGTGTTTTCAGTGGAGAGATTCCTGGCTGGGAGACAGACATCCAGCATGATGTCATCGAGGAGTGCCGCAAACATGGAGGAGTCGTACATATCTACATCGACAAGAAGTCTGCTGAGGTAACCTGACCTCTGACTGTCACCTGACCCCCTCTGACAGTCACCTGACCCCCTCTGACAGTCACCTGACCTCTGCTTGTTTTCCAGGGAAACGTTTACGTGAAGTGTCCAACGGTCCAGTCAGCAATGGCCGCAGTCAACTCTCTGCACGGCCGATACTTTGCAGGTGAGACTTCCTGTCACATGACGCCTGAGTTAAATTATAGAGAATATTGTAAAGGAACTACAGCACGGTCACATGACTTCACGTCACCACCGCTAAACTAGGGCTATAAAGGAACTACAGGACAGTCACATGACTTCACGTCACCACCGCTAAGCTAAAGGTGGCTAATGTTGGGCTATAAAGGAACTACAGGACAGTCACATGACTTCACGTCACCACCGCTAAGCTAAAGGAGGCTAATGTTGGGCTATAAAGGAACTACAGCAGGGTCACATGACTTCACGTCACCACCGCTAAGCTAAAGGTGGCTAACGTTGGGCTACAGCACGGTCACATGACTTCACGTCACCACCTCTAAGATAAAGGTGGCTAACGTTGGGATACAGCACGGTCACATGACTTCACGTCACCACTGCTAAGCTAAAGGTGGCTAACGTTGGGCTAGATGCGGTCACACGACTTCACGTCACCACTGCTAAGCTAAAGGTAGCTAACGTTGGGATAGCGCAGTCACATGACTTCACGTCACCACCTCTAAGCTAAAGGTGGCTAACGTTGGGCTACAGCACGGTCACATGACTTCACGTCACCACCTCTAAGCTAAAGGTGGCTAACGTTGGGATACAGCGCAGTCACATGACTTCACGTCACCACTGCTAAGCTAAAGGTGGCTAACGTTGGGCTACAGCACGGTCACATGACTTCACGTCACCACTCTAAGATAAAGGTGGCTAACGTTGGGCTACAGCACGGTCACATGACTTCACGTCACCACTGCTAAGCTAAAGGTGGCTAACGTTGGGCTACAGCACGTCACATGACTTCACGTCACCACTGCTAAGCTAAAGGTGGCTAACGTTGGGATACAGCGCAGTCACATGACTTCACGTCACCACCTCTAAGCTAAAGGTGGCTAACGTTGGGCTAGATGCGGTCACATGACTTCACGTCACCACTGCTAAGCTAAAGGTGGCTAACGTTGGGCTAGATGCGGTCACATGACTTCACGTCACCACTGCTAAGCTAAAGGTGGCTAACGTTGGGCTAGATGCGGTCACATGACTTCACGTCACCACTGCTAAGCTAAAGGTGGCTAACGTTGGGCTACAGCACGGTCACATGACTTCACGTCACCACTGCTAAGCTAAAGGTGGCTAACGTCGGGCTATAAAGGAACTACAGCTCTGTATTATTGTGTGTTTGATGTTTGTTGTGTGTGTTTCAGGTCAGCTGATCACCGCCTCCTTCGTCCCGCTCTCTGCGTACCATCAGCTGTTTCCAGAGTCAGCCTACGCCACGCACCTGCTAGCCCCGCCCCCCCGCCGCTGACCCTGCTCTCTGATTGGACTGTTTTATAACCTCCTCTCCTATTGGTGGACACGGAGAACGCTGTTTGTTTATTTCCTTCCTGTTTACTTCCTGTTACTTCTCATTAGCATATGTGGGCGTGGTCACTCAGAGTGTGGTCCAATGATTGAGCTCTGTGAGCTGCGGCTGTGATGATCAGCTGATTATTTAAATGTTTTCTAATCAACCATTTCATTTTGTAAAATCCTTTATTAAACTTTATTTTGAAGTCACAGCCGCCGTGTCCTTCTTCCTGAGAATACTGCGTTCTGATTGGCTGTATTTTATTCTGCTCAGTGACAAGGATTAAAAAGGTTTTTATGGATAGTTTTTTTTCTGACTACACTTATTTTATTTTTTATATAACTGACCAAGTGCCTCTCGTATCAACGTAGAAACAACTGTGAAACTATTTACATTTTTTTCTGGATGGGTTTAAAACGTCTCTGGGTCTTTTTCTCGAGTGAGGGAGCGATGGAGACTGAGATGGGCGGAGAACCGGAGCGGTGCTGCAGTCGCTTTACTTCCACGACCAGACTCCGATGAGCGGTAGAAGACGCAGGGACCCTGAACAGCTGTTTACTCAGAATCATAATAATTACATTTTTAATAATAAAACAATGAAAAGACTGAAAGAGTGAAAACAGAAGTTATTTTATTGATATTTTAACTGCAAACAAAATAATTTAACAACATGCACAAACACAACAATATACATTATTACTAGAAGCACGGCTGCTGGATACGTTCTCTAAAAATAGAGACTGCAGAAAAGTCTGTTTCCAGCCTCAAATCACACAAACCAGTAATATAGAGAATAACGTGACCGTCATCATCTCATATTTATTAAAGACTCGTGGTATTATTTATTTTTATCTAAAACTCTGGAATTGATTTATTGTCATCTCAACAACAGCTCCTTCCCACTGCATCCAATGCAATTTGGATTCAGGGCTAACCACTCAACAGAAACAGCGACATGCTTCTTCGTAGAGAAGGCATCAATGGAAAGGGGTGGGGTTGTGGGGGCCGTGTTCCTTGATTTACGGAAAGCTTTCGACACTGTTAATCATAACATCGTATTGCAAAAAATGCTCAACTTAAATGTTTCTATAGAATTCACCAACCTCTTTAAATCGTGTCTTACATCCCGCTCCCAATGTGTTAAAATTGAGAACCCTAAGTCTAGTGCGCTATGTCTGTCAGCTGGAGTACGGCAGGGCTCTGTATTGGGCCCGATCCTGTTTAGCATGTGCATCAATGATCTGCCTTCTGTGTGTGGACGATGTGATGTATTAATGTATGCTGATGATACAGTTGTTTTTACTCATGGCAAAACCGCAGAAGAGGCTGCTACCAAGGTCACTGATGTGTTGGTGAATATTACATCCTGACTTAACAACAATTGTTTGCAACCAAATATTTCAAAGATTTGTTCTTCAAGGGCCACAGTATTATAACAGAACAAGATGTTTTCTTCTCTGGAAGGAGACTACAGGTTGTCTCGGAGTATTACATTACATTACATGTCACTTGTTAGATGCTTTATCCAAAGCGACTTACATACTCAATACTGTGGACAATCCCCACAGGAGCAATTTGGGGTGAAGTGTCTCAGGGACACAACGACATGCTGACTGCAGTGGGGTTTGAACCTGCCCCCTGATTCGAACACCAACGCACAACCCACTGCGCCACACGCCACCTATAATATATATATAAGTACTTAGGAGTACACATTGACACAAACCTCAGTTTCAAAACCCACATCAAAAAGGTGTTCAATAAAGTGAAGTTCAATCTGTCAAGTTTCAGATATATTATAAACTTCCTATCATCTGCAGCAGCTAAGCTATACCTTCACTCAATGGTCCTCTCCCACATCAATACTGTCTGATCAGCTGCTCTAAGGCCACTGGACTCACTATATAAACAAGCACTCAAAACACGAGACAAAAAGCCATTCCGGTATCATCATTGTCACATTGTTAGAAAGTATAATCTGTTCAGCTGGGGAAATCTCATAGTTTACAAAAACGTCTGCTTAGTTTAAAAGATCACTCGTGGGTTGGCTCCTCCTCCTCTGGCTGGCTGCATCAGCCTAAAGCCCACCTCAACCAGGGCTACTAGAGGTGCGGCTAGGGGAGACCGCGCCATCCCATTTAGGAAGAGTGCATTCAGCCAGGCTGTCTTTTCTTTTCACACATCCCATCAATGGAATTCAAGACCACCATCAATAAGAGAGCCCTCATCTACTACTCATTCAGGCACAGTGTGAAAGAGTGGCTCACTGATAACCAACAGTGTCAGCATGTGTGTGTGAGTGTGTGTAGGTGTGTGTGTGTGTGTGTGTGTGTGCGTATTGTGAATGTTTTCTTTATTATCATGACTTGCTCCTTACCTGTATTCAGTGATGTCGTCTATTGTAAATATGTACATTTTTTTTGTATAACAAAGTCGTGGTGTTTATTCGTGCTTGTAGGATGCCTATCACCATCTGGCAAAGGGACTATCGGTTCAAACTAGCCTGTTGGCTCATTCGAGTACTTTTACATGTTTTTAATATGTTGATTAATGTACACTGTCCCTTGCTTTAAATAAATTAATTCAATTCAATTAAAGACTCTGGTTCTTAGTGTTATTAGAGTCTCCTCTGGTTCTCAGTGTTATTAGAGTCTCCTCTGGTTCTCAGTGTTATTAGAGTCTCCTCTGGTTCTTAGTGTTATTAGAGTCTCCTCTGGTTCTCAGTGTTATTAGAGTCTCCTCTGGTTCTCAGTGTTATTAGAGTCTCCTCTGGTTCTCAGTGTTATTAGAGTCTCCTCTGGTTCTCAGTGTTATTAGAGTCTCCTCTGGTTCTCAGTGTTATTAGAGTCTCCTCTGGTTCTTAGTGTTATTAGAGTCTCCTCTGGTTCTCAGTGTTATTAGAGTCTCCTCTGGTTCTTAGTGTTATTAGAGTCTCCTCTGGTTCTCAGTGTTATTAGAGTCTCCTCTGGTTCTTAGTGTTATTAGAGTCTCCTCTGGTTCTTAGTGTTATTAGAGTCTCCTCTGGTTCTCAGTGTTATTAGAGTCTCCTCTGGTTCTCAGTGTTATTAGAGTCTCCTCTGGTTCTCAGTGTTATTAGAGTCTCCTCTGGTTCTTAGTGTTAGAGTCTCCTCTGGTTCTCAGTGTTATTAGAGTCTCCTCTGGTTCTTAGTGTTATTAGAGTCTCCTCTGGTTCTCAGTGTTATTAGAGTCTCCTCTGGTTCTCAGTGTTATTAGAGTCTCCTCTGGTTCTCAGTGTTATTAGAGTCTCCTCTGGTTCTCAGTGTTATTAGAGTCTCCTCTGGTTCTTAGTGTTATTAGAGTCTCCTCTGGTTCTCAGTGTTATTAGAGTCTCCTCTGGTTCTCAGTGTTATTAGAGTCTCCTCTGGTTCTCAGTGTTATTAGAGTCTCCTCTGGTTCTCAGTGTTATTAGAGTCTCCTCTGGTTCTCAGTGTTATTGAGTCTCCTCTGGTTCTCAGTGTTATTAGAGTCTCCTCTGGTTCTTAGTATTATTTTTAGAGTCTCCTCTGGTTCTCAGTGTTATTAGAGTCTCCTCTGGTTCTCAGTGTTATTAAAGTCTCCTCTGGTTCTTAGTGTTATTAGAGTCTCCTCTGGTTCTCAGTGTTATTAGAGTCTCCTCTGGTTCTCAGTGTTATTAGAGTCTCCTCTGGTTCTCATGTTATTAGAGTTTCCTCTGGTTCTCAGTGTTATTAGAGTCTCCTCTGGTTCTCAGTGTTATTAGAGTCTCCTCTGGTTCTCAGTGTTATTAGAGTCTCCTCTGGTTCTCAGTGTTATTAGAGTCTCCTCTGGTTCTTAGTGTTATTCATTATAGACTGAGTGATGTGCAAATGAAGCTTTGAATGAAGCATCGAACCACATGGTGCCTTTCTCATTTCACAAATGTCCCCTCCTCGACTCCTATCCTCGACTCCTATCCTCGTGACTTAGTCCCGCCCACAGGAGATGCTCTGCTTTCTGCACGGACCTCACAGCTGTTCTCTCTGGAAACATCGCGATGAAAGCAGTTACTAAAATAATATCCAGGGGATGCATGCAGAGCTGTGATTGGCTGAGATAAGTCCGGCCGTGCATCACGCCTCCACCGTTCCCGGATATGCATCCGCGGAGGAACCATCAGTTTATCCTCGGTTATAGCTCCTCCAGAGAGCCTCCTCTCCTCTCTCCTCTCTCCTCTCTCCTCTCACCTCGGTTATAGCTCCTCCAGAGAGCCTCCTCTCCTCTCCTCCTCTCCTCTCCTCTCCTCCTCTCCTCTCTCCTCTCTTCTCTCTCCTCTCTCCTCTCTCCTATCACCTCGGTTATAGCTCCTCCAGAGAGCCTCCTCTCCTCTCTCTCTCCTCTCACTCTCACCTCGGTTATAGCTCCTCCAGAGAGCCTCCTCTCCTCTCTTCTCTCTCCTCTCTCCTCTCTCCTCTCACCTCGGTTATAGCTCCTCCAGAGAGCCTCCTCTCCTCTCTCCTCTCTCCTCTCTCCTCTCACCTCGATTATAGCTCCTCCAGAGAGCCTCCTCTCTCTCTCCTCTTCTTCTCTCTCCTCTCTCCTCTCTTCTCTCTCTCTCCTCTCTCCCTCGGTTATAGCTCCTCCAGAGAGCCTCCTCTCCTCTCCTCTCTTCTCTCTCCTCTCTCCTCTCTTCTCTCTCTCTCCTCTCACCTCGATTATAGCTCCTCCAGAGAGCCTCCTCTCCTCTCCTCTCTTCTCTCTCCTCTCTCCTCTCTTCTCTCTCTCTCCTCTCTCCTCGGTTATAGCTCCTCCAGAGAGCCTCCTCGACGCGCGATGCTCGGTCCTCCAAGTGCATTTAGAGAAATTAGATGTCCTTCAACATGGCGCACCGAAAACCATTTCCGGGTCACTACCGTAGGACCGAGGATTCGAGGAGGGGAGGAGGGGAAATTAGAGAAATAAGAAAGGACAATTGTTTCGAAAATAGGTTCATTTCTCGAAGCTTCAGTTACAGCGCCCTCTCCTGGCGAAGTGCAAGGCTGCAGTGGGTTTAATGTAAATTTGCCTTGAAAAATATTTGATGCACGCACACACACACACACACACACACACACACACACACACACACACACACACACACACACACACACACACACACACACACACACACTAAGACTGAATATCATGTTCTATTTGCAATTAAAGATTGATAATTGTGTGAATTGGGTTATTGAGAAGAGAGTGCTGGAAAACGTGGCATTGGTTGGGTGTGCTTGTGTAATGATGCAGCAGGGGTGATTATGTGGGATGGGGAACACTCAAAGATCTTTATTGAGGTAGCCTACATTATTCTCTTTATTTTGTATTTTTCTAAAGGCTTTTTTTTTGTCCGGAGAGGGCCTTTTATCAGTTACAGTATTAAAGTTGAAAAGCGGGCAATGATTAAAAGTTCATCCATTCCAGGATTCGGAACCAGTTGCGTGGAGGTCGTCGCCAAATGCGGGCCGGCGGCTCTATCCACCGGGCTATCTATTGTTCAAACTGTTCAACTTTTTTTTTAATACTCATAGTTGTCTTTTTGTTCACAACTTCTCCACATTGTGAAGTGTTTCCCAGAACGACCTCTCTTTCTTCCTGTTTGCTCTATAATGATCCAATTCAAATGCAATACCAACAACAACTCAACAGCAACAACGCAAACTACGACAACAACCCAAACATTGCGCATTGTTTAGAGCGGTTATAAAGTGTTGAGCGCTCAAATTCAAACTGTTTCAACCTGCTGTCACCTGTCAGAATCGAGACGAGGCAGTGAGTTGATTCATTCAGGAAATAAAGCAGTTGCTGCTTCGGACGTCATATGTCACGTGATTTGAAGCAAGCTTCGAAGCACTGCTTCTATAGAATAGGAAGTCCAGGGCTGAAGTCGAACCGTCCATTTAGCTTAGGAACCTTCCTAACCGAGTGAAGTGAGCCGGAAGTCCCTCAGTGGCAGCCAGATCAGTGTTCCCAACCTGGGGGGCGCGCCCCCCTTGGGGGGGGCCAAAGATCGCAGGGGGGGCGCCAGGCCTCAGATGATTTGAGGCCTAATATCATATTTAGACTTTAAAAAAAATGTACATAATATTTTTTTTTTTTTTTACATATAATTGTAACGCAATACATGATTGTCGCTAAAAGCCTTGTCTCTACATTACAATAAAATATAGAAATTAATATTAATTAATTTTAATAAAAATTCTACAAATTAATCTGATACTCCTCCGATTCGCGCCAACATTGACGTTACTGTGTCAGCTTCCGTAGTAGTAACAGTTTGCTGTGCTTGCTAGCTAGCGACCAACTTCATAAGGTGAATATTTTGTCTAAAAATGTCTGAAAAACGTAAAGGAGATGACAGCTCATCTGCAATCAAAAAGAAAATGAGGACCTACCTAGAGAGCTATCTTAACTTAGGTTTCATGGAGGGAACGGACAAAACCCGCCCAGAGTGTGTGATATGCAGAGAGAAGCTAGCCAACGACAGCATGAAACCCTGCAAAATGAAGAGACACCAACAGACCATGCACCCAGAAACGGTCGGGCGTGATCGGGACTTTTTCATAAAGAAACAACAGCTTGCAAAGGCAAACAAGCCAATGGATATCAGAACAGCGTTTGTTAGGGCTGGCAGCGATGTACAGAAGGCCACCGAGGCCTCTTTTGAATGTGCACTTTTAATAGCAAAGGCAAAGAAACCGCACAACATTGGCGAGCAGCTCATTAAGCCAGCTTGCATTAAAATGGTTGAGAAACTGTGCGGCCCGCAGGTGGCGGAGAAGCTAAAAACTGTACCACTGTCAAACAATACGGTGAAAGACAGAATTGACAAGATGGCAAGTAACTGCGAGCTGCAGCTGCTCGAAAAGCTTGGAAAGGGGCCATTTGCCATACAACTTGATGAAACTACAACTGTAGCAGACGAGGCTGTGCTCATCGTTTATGTGCAATATATCGATGGGAAGATTTGAAGCAGGACATTCTTATGTCAGTCAACCTTACCACTACCACCCGGGGTGAGGACATTTTTACTGCAGTGGATTCTTACCTCTCATCCCACAATCTTTCCTATGAGAATTTAGTTGCATGTTGTACAGACGGAGCTGCCTCAATGATGGGGAAAAACAAGGGATTTAACAGTCGCTTGAAAGAAAAGGCCCCACACTGCACAATATTTCACTGTGTGATACATCGCCAGGCGCTGGCCAGCAAGAACCTGTCAGAAGACCTCAGCGAAACACTCTCAACTGTTGTTAAAATAGTCAATTTCATCAAAGGTCGCCCCACCAACAAGCGTCTATTCGCAGACTTGTGCGAGGATGAAGCGCACCAAACCCTCCTCCTGCACACCGAGGTGCGCTGGCTCTCACGCGGCCGAGTGCTGGCACGCTTTGTAGAACTGAAAGAAAAAATAGAAGAGTTTCTACAAACTCGTAACCGCGCACTGTCAGAGCAAGTGACTGAGTCATTCTGGATTAAAACAGCATACCTGGCCGACATCTTCAGTCTCTACAATGAAACGAACAAGCGTCTGCAAGGCGTGGAGTCCAACATAATCCAATGTAAAGAGGCGCTCGATGCATTTGTGCGCAAACTGGAGTACAGGGTCGGGAAAATGGAGAGGGGGGAGCTGCAACAGTTTCCACTACTGCTGAAACAATCCCGAAACAATCCTGAAACTGTGCCTGTGTCTGTACGTCGCGAGTTCATCCGCCATATGAACGCACTGCAAAAGGAAATGAAATCACGGTTCGCTGACATAGACGAGTACGTCTCCAAGGAATTGTGGGTTTTAGATCCCTTTATTGCCAAAGTTGAGGATGTGGAATACCTGGATTGCGAAGATGAGCTCACCGACATCCAAGCTGACTCTCTGTCAAAGAAATACTTCCAGGAAAAAGGATTACAACAGTTTTGGATTGTCAAAGGACCAAGCCTCGCTCCAAAGCTCACACTGCATGCCACCACCAGGATTATACTCAGTACGACATATCTCTCAGAAACAGCCTTCAGCGCACTTGTTGCCATCAAAACAAAAGCACGCAACACACTGGACGTTCCCAACGACTTTAGACTGGCTGTCACCAGGGGTGAAAGTTTGAATTTCTTGCAGGTACTATAATCCTAGCCTTCCATTGTGAGCATACATCCATTCATTTTTCTGTTTGAACTATATTGTTCTTCTTTCCATATAGAAGGGTATGCAGTAGGGCTAGCATCACCTGTGGTGGCTTCTGAGGGACCTGCTGCCACTTCTTCTGGCTGAGTCTCCTCTTCCTCCCTCTGGGCCTCAACTGTTATAAATTAGAATAAAAATGTATAACTAAATTCAGCAGACAGTCAAAAATGTACAAGTCTCTGTCTTTCTTTGAATTTTCAGAATAGTGGGTACATAAATTAAAATACTAATAAAATAAAATGTCTCAAAATGTATGCCACAATGTGCAGATTAAAATAGAAGATATCAAAGCAAAATATTTAATGTTAAAATATTGTGTTCTGAGTAAGACTCCTCAGGGTGCATCTGAGATTAGAGGGGGTGCACCAGTAGTAGGGTTACGTTGTCTTTGGCGATCGTTGACGGGGGGGGGGGGATATTTATGTTATCCCACCCACTGTCCACAGCCGCGCACTCCGCGAAAAGTCCCGCCCTCCCTGGTCGTCGCAGCTGTGCGTGGACGTCGCCCCGCGCGCGGAGAATGAGATTAAAACAACCCTCAGCCCGACATTAATCAAGACGGAACCAAACAATGCCCCCCGGCCCGGCTGTCACATTGATACATCATTGTGGCCCCTGAGCCAAAAAGTTTGGCCACCCCTGTTGTAGGACATTAACGATAAAACCGAATATTGTTGATCTATTTTTAGACATCTCGCGATCGACTGGGAATCTCCCCGACTGGTTGGGCACCCCTTATAGAGATATACAGTTTGCTAGTTAGCTAACTTATTATATTCATCATGGCCAGGTTCATGTCCATTCTCTGGGCTAAATAAGCATCATCACCTGTGTCATCTGTGGGCATTGTTTTTCTAATTTTAAGCACATTCTGAGTTTCTTCATCTCTCTCCTTTCTCTTAAACATCTGAAGAATCGTCGTTTGCATTTTTGCTTTAATTACCACGTAGCCTAATTTTCTAGCTGTCACTCCATTCTTTTCTCCTGCCGCTGTTTCTGATCAAGTGGGAAAAAGCAAATATTGCTCTGATTGGGTCTGGGCAACAAACGAATTTGCATAATTTCCCAGCAAGCATTGGGCTCATATAACCTTACAGAATCAACAGGCTGAAATCAGCGTAAAAAAGATGTAGAGAAATAAAAAATGCATTTTTTGGAACATTTCAATAAGGACATTATAATAACACATAAAAAAAATAGACGATATCACAACCATAAGTGTAACAGACATCAAGAGATATTGGTATAATACCCCTCATTAAAACATTATTGTAGCAAACATGAGACGGTTGGACAAGCGAAATGCGATTGCGACTAGATGCGCTTGTGACAGACGCTCAAATTCCACGGGTGGAGCTGTCAATTCTTCCGGTCCTCCGGACCGCCTGGAAATCTCTTTCCGGTACTAAGGACCGGGTAGGACCGGCACACTTTCAACCATGGCTGTCACTCACATTACACCGGACATCCATCCCTGGCTGCGGGCATGCAAGCCCAAGGTTCACATTAATGAACCACTTGAACCTCGTCTTCTCTCTGCTACCTGTTCCATGGCAGACAAGCATTTAACTGCTTAATATGCCAGTTTTTTATTTTTTTTTATACAGGCCTATGCCACCATATTACCATTTTTTATTAGGCATAGTCTATTATTTTGAAGTGTCCTGTTCTTCGAATCTGAAATAAATATGATGCATACAATTGCAAGTTAGTGCTAATAAAGGCATAAAAAGACAGAAATGTATCATTTTTTCTTTAATAGAAATGTTTCTTCTGCGCGTAAGGTGTCGGTTTCAGTTGGATTATTTGTCACAGTTGCTCCGATCAGATCGTATCCTCCATTTTGTAGATTATTTACGACTTTTGAATCCACATAAACACATCGGCAAAATCCGGCTTACTTTGAGCCTGTATTTTAAACAGTTTAATCTCTTTGCGAATTGTTTCCACTTGCGCCGTCCTTTAATTTATTCATACAGCGGGCATCCAAATTAATTAATCCCGAGTCCAATACCCATCAAAGTCACTCCAATAGTGCTCCTTAATTACGCTTTCATCCTCCTTTAACGAAATACTTCACATTCATCCAGTTGTGACAGTAGTTGTAGCATTTTTGAGACTTTGAAACTCAAATTAACTCTGTTGCCGTGTGTGTGTGTGTGTGTGTGTGTGTGTGTGTGTGTGTGTGTGTGTGTGTGTGTGTGTGTGTGTGTGTGTGTGTGTGTGTGTGTGGGTGGTGTGTGTGTGGGGTAACCGCTGTTACCAGACACGGCAACAGCGGCAATTAAAGTTTCAAAGTTTGGGGGGGTGCGCCAATTCCAACAGGAGTCATTGGGGGGCTCTGGGTGAAAAAGGTTTGGAACCCCTGCTCTAGATGATAGGAAAGGAGGCTTCAAACTTCCTTTATAACCTCCTTTAGCTTAGGAACCACTGGACCTCTCACCGAAAGGAGAGGAGAAAGTGCTGACCCACAATGCCTTGCGGCCGCAGCATTTGCCGTCACACAACAATCGGCCGTTCACGGAAACAACCGATTATGACCGAGAAATGATTTCATGAAAGTTACGGTGCTTATTAAGCTTTTTAAAACGTATGTGGTAAGTTGCCAAAGTGCTTTGTTTTGAACGATCATCAGTATTATAATCAAAAAGAGAAATATGAACGTTAGTTTTTACTGAAATGATCAAATAAAGTCAACATCTCAGTCTTTACTGAGCTGTGGGGTTTGTTCAACTTTTAAAAGATGTCTGAATGGTGATACACACAGTGATAGATGTTAAGGACTAACGCTTATAATAAATACATCTGTATTGATTTTAAGATCTTTTCATCCAATCATACGTATTGGGATCATCTGTATTAATGTGGACCGGAGGGAGAGGGTGACGAGCATAAGGTTCACTTTCCTTTTTTATTTAAACCCCAGCTTTGGTCCTGAAGAATCTGTTTCTCTGTTGTCCACGTTCATAAAGCCTAAAGCAACAGAGCACGGAGCAGAGTCTCTAGATGAGTTTACAGGAGTCCCTCGTTCTTATTCTACATCCATGTTGTAGTCCGCTGTATAGAGAACTGTAGTTTCCATAGTTTCCCCACAGCAGCAGACGCACATTCATGACGTCCGCTGGCGCATCATAAACACGTCGGATAGTGAAAGTGCAGTCGGATTCTCTAAAGTACCTCAGTCTCTTCTCTAAGTCCTTTTGAATTCTCCTATCCACTATTCCTTAACCCCGTGACCTTTCACACAGAGGTCAAGGAATAGACGATAGGAGCTGATTTTTGGATGATCCGACCGCGACCCTGGGTTTGAAGCACGTATCGAAGCTTCAGTGTCAAACTGCCATCACTACCGCTAGGTGGCAGCAGTTTCAAACCAACAAGCTATGACGTCAGGACACCGGAAGCAAAATCGAAACTTCCTGTTTGTTTTTCGGCGTGTTTGAATCGTCTCTTCAGTGTTTCTCCTCAGGAAAACTTTCTATTATACACTTTACTTCCTTCTGGTATAACCGCAAAGAGCCGCGGCAGAGATGGTGAGCAGCAGGAATACACTTTACACGTTTTAAAGACTTCATAAAGAGCAGAAACACATGTAGCGGCTAGTTAGCATGCTAACCTATTAGCTAGCATGTTAGCTTCAACAGGCGGATCCTTTCAAGTAGAAAACATTCAGGGGACAAAGTGTATCAAAGTCTGCATTCTGAATAATAATGAGAGTAGTATTAAAGGCATGATGTGACGGGAGTCTCTGTTCAGGCCCGCGAAGTAACACCCATCCAGAGGTATAGAGATACATGTGAATACAGACCTTATTTACTTTATAAATAGGCCTAATGTGTGAGTAAAGGAGTGCGCTGTCGCCTCCAGGGACTAACCCTTTGCACAACAAAGACTTTCATTTCAATGTAATCATACAATGTTATGTTATTGTTATTTGCCTCACTTTGTTTGTTGTTTTGTTGTGTCCTTCCCTCATGTAAAGCGGCCTAGAAAGGCGCTATATAAATACATTATTATTATTATAATATGTGTGTGTGAGCTGCAGTCCACCTCTAAACTATAATAATGATAGTCAGATTTAATTGAATTTGTAATAATATTGGTGTCATTCATTTGTCATATTGCTTTAATAATATTGCTATATCTTTATGATTTAATAATTATTATTATTTAATGTTTTCTGTATGTTTGATGTTATTTATGGATTGATTGTGGGGTTTTTTCTACAGGCAAGAAACGCGGAGAAGGCCATGTGAGTTTATTCTATATATATATTTCATTTCTCTTCTGTCTGTTCACATTAAATCCCTGCTGATGTGAACCTGATCTCTGTGTCTCAGGACGGCTCTGGCTCGGTTCAGACAGGCTCAGCTGGAGGAGGGGAAAGTGAAGGTTCGGTTCCACTTCCTGTTCTTCCTCTTCTACTTCCTGTTCCCTAACATGAGGGGTCGTACACATGCGGCGTTTAATGCGAGCTCAATTTTTGAGGCGCATTTTTAAAGCGTCAACGGCGGCCAGAGTTGAAATATTAGTCTACGCAAATATGGAGACGGATTTAAGTTCAGTGCAGAACTATCGTTACGCATGTTTACGGCCGCTCATTATTGTTGTTTTTATTATTTACCTGTCTCACATGTCTCTCACCTGTCTGATGTTTATACCTGTCTGACATGATGTCCCCTGTCTCACCTGTCTGATGTTTATACCTGTCTGACATGATGTCCACCTGTCTGATGTTTATACTGTCTGACATGATGTCCACCTGTCTCACCTGTCTGATGGTTATACCTGTCTCACCTGTCTGATGGTTATACCTGTCTGACATGATGTCCACCTGTCTGATGGTTATATCTGTCTGACATGATGTCCACCTGTCTCACCTGTCTGATGGTTATATCTGTCTGACATGATGTCCACCTGTCTCACCTGTCTGATGGTTATACCTGTCTCACCTGTCTGCAGGAGAGGAGGCCCTTCCTGGCGTCAGAGTGCAGTGAGCTTCCTAAAGCTGAGAAATGGAGACGACAGGTAAACATTATCCACTTCCTGCTCTGTCGGCCAATCAAACAGCTTTCTATGACAAATACACACTACATCTCCCATGAGCCTCAGCTCCTGTTGCCTAAAAGAAGAGGATTGGCTGTTTGTTTATCAGAGAAAAGCTTTGTCCCATTGCCAACTGTGTGTGTGTTTCAGATCATCAGTGAGATCTCTAAGAAAGTGGCTCAGATCCAGAACGGTGAGTGTGTTAATCAGCCTGTTGTTTCCATGACCACTAACGGTCACCATGGAAACAAGGTCTGCCTGTCTGTCTGTCTCTCTGACCTGTCTGTCTGTCTGTCTCTCTGACCTGTCTGTCTGTCTCGCTGACCTGTCTGTCTGTCTCTCTGACCTGTCTGTCTTTCTGCAGCTGGTCTCGGGGAGTTTAAGATTCGGGATCTGAACGATGAGATCAACAAGCTGCTGAGAGAGAAAGGTCACTGGGAGGTCAGGATCAAAGAGCTGGGAGGACCCGACTACGCAGTGAGTACCATCCAGAACCAGTAGAACCACTAACCATCCAGAACCAGTAACCATCCAGAACCACTAACCATCCAGAACCACTAACCATCCAAAACCAGTAGAACCACTAACCATCCAGAACCAGTAACCATCCAGAACCAGTAGAACCAGTAACCATCCAGAACCAGTAACCATCCAGAACCAGTAGAACCAGTAACCATCCAGAACCAGTAGAACCAGTAATCATCCAGAACCACTAACCATCCAGAACCAGTAGAACCAGTAACCATCCAGAACCAGTAGAACCAGTAACCATCCAGAACCAGTAACCATCCAGAACCAGTAGAACCAGTAACCATCCAGAACCAGTAGAACCAGTAACCATCCAGAACCAGTAACCATCCAGAACCAGTAGAACCAGTAACCATCCAGAACCAGTAACCATCCAGAACCAGTAACCATCCAGAACCAGTAGAACCAGTAACCATCCAGAACCAGTAGAACCAGTAACCATCCAGAACCAGTAACCATCCAGAACCAGTAGAACCAGTAACCATCCAGAACCAGTAACCATCCAGAACCAGTAACCATCCAGAATCAGTAGAACCACTAACCATCCAGAACCAGTAACCATCCAGAACCAGTAGAACCACTAACCATCCAGAACCAGTAACCATCCAGAACCACTACCATCCAGAACCAGTAGAACCACTAACCATCCAGAACCAGTAACCATCCAGAACCACTAACCATCCAGAACCAGTAGAACCACTAACCAACTAACTAAGTTTGCACTGGGAGCTTAAGACTCCTGTGAGTTAGGGAACATTTTTGTGACGTACATCAGACGTGTTTCTGAGGTTTTGACGGGGGGATTCTCAAGGTGGGATGGAGTGTCTCTAGAGGTAAGATGATGAGGTTTTGAGGTGCGTCTCTGTGTTCCAGCGAGTCGGGCCCAGGATGCTGGATCACGAGGGGAAGGCGGTTCCAGGAAATCGAGGATATAAATACTTCGGAGCAGCCAGAGACCTGCCTGGAGTCAGAGAGCTGTTCGAGAAGGAGCGTACGTAAACTCTGTCTTTACTTCCTGTTATCATCCGTCGTCATCACTGTGCTGTCGTCTGATTGGCTCTCTGTTGAAAAAATCCTGAATGTCCTCCTCCAATATGAGAGTTACTTGATAACAAAGGTATCCCAACTGTAGCTGTGAACATGACAGGATTCTGATTACCTAGAAGAGCATCAGGACTGTTTGAGGCATATGATAGCTATGTGATTAACATGATGATTCAGCCTCTATGGAGAGAGACAGATGACAAGCATGATCATTTCTGACGTGGAGCTAATCTGAAGTAAACATTGAATACTGCTTTCTATTCCTCCATCTTGTGACTGTGTAACTCCCTCTCTTGGATATCAGCATGTGAAGGACACTGTTCAGGAACTAGTTGATGCTCTGTATGTGATGACTACTTCCATTCTGGAGAGGATCACAGATACATGGATCCTGAGATTGAAGCTCAAGCCGGGGACCAGGGAGACTTCTCTAACCCTCTCTGTGATCATGTGACCCTCAGCTGCTCCGGCGATGAGGAAGTCGAGAGCGGAGCTGATGAAGGAGGTCGACGCAGAATATTACGGATACAGAGACGAAGACGATGGAGTTCTGCTGCCTCTGGAGCGCAGTACGAGAAGCAAGGTCTGCATACTATCACACGGTCAATCATCGGATGTTTGGGTTGTGTGTTTGGTTGTGTGTTTATATGTTTGTGTTGTGCAGCTGTGCAGGAGGCGGTGCAGAAGTGGAGGAAGGAGAAGGAGTCCCGTCTGTCTGGAGACAAACAGCCGGAGGAAGAGGAGGAGGAGAGCATCTACAACGCTCATAAAGGAGGTGAAGGCACAGCGTTACATATATAAAGATTACAGCTGGAGTGTAGATGACCATTCACAGAGTACACATGCAGGCACATAAGCAGCAGCTGCAGTGTTTATAACATGTCGAATGTTTATTCAATATAATACATATATTTATATTGATTATATTAAATAAGTGTGTACCTGCTGTGTGTCGGTCTGTGGATACTTGAGGTTATCATCATGATGATTGATGTTGTTGTTGTTGAGGTGACTTCCTGTTTGTTTTGCAGCCTGAAGAGGAGGAGAGCCAGGAGGAGGAGGGGGAGGAGGGGGGGGTCACCTTCATGGCACACGTACCTGTTCCCTCCCAGAAAGAGGTGAGACAATATATCAAAAGAGAACCAAAGTAAATGTACTTAGTTACTTTACACCACTGATAATGATTCTCTCTCTCTCTCTCCTCTCTCTCTCTCTCTCTCTTCTCTCTCTCTCTCTCTCTCTCTCTCTCTCTCTCTCTCTCCTCTCTCTCTCTCTCTCTCTCTCTCTCTCTCTCTCTCTCTCTCTCTCTCTCTCTCTCTCTGTCTCTGTCTCTCTCTGTCTCTCTCTCTCTCTCTGTCTCTCTCTGTCTCCCACCTGTCTGTCTCTCAGGTGGAGGAGGCTCTGGTCAGGAGGAAGAAGATGGAGTTGTTGCAGCGTTACGCCAGCGAGACTCTTCAGGCTCAGAGTCAGACAGCCAGGACGCTGCTGGGCGTGTGACCCGTCTGTCTCTCTTCGACCCGTCTGTCTCTCTTCGACACGTCTGTCTCTCTTCAACCCGTCTGTCTCTCATTGACCCGTCTGTCTGTCTGTCGATGTAAATACCTGTTTTTTTTATTTTGTCCTGTTTCTCATTAAAAACGTTTTTCAGATCATGTTGTCGTCTGGTCGATTTGTTCTGTATATTCTGCAGATTAGAAACACGTTCAAAACCCCACTCCCTCATCAAACTGATGAAAGAGGCCCTGTTCCTCCTGTAGTGTCATATAGGTTTGTGTGATGGTACAAACCGTGGTAAATGGTCTTCAAAGGCTAAAATCCCAGTTTTCTGGAACAGTGATTTTCAGAATTCTGTTATTTCTGAATTTGACTTTTTTATCAAAAGAAATTCTTAGAAATTAATTATTTTTCAAGAATCTGACTTTTATCAGAATGTTTCCTTTCTTCAGAATTTTGACTTTTCTTCAGAATTCTGACTTTTTAATCAGTATATTGCATAGACTGTATATATAAATGGACGTAGTGTCCGAGACGTCTCCCATAGGTTTCTGCAGAGTTGCTGAGAAGCGCTTACGTAACGTCCACACGGCAGCGTCACGTTGAAGCTTGCCGGTGGGCGTGTCTGGTGTGCGACCAACAACCAATCACATTCATCTCCCGCCCCGGACACACAAGCACGCGGCTGGCGCTTGTACTGGCATATGATTTGATTGGCTGGCGCTTCCGTTCGACGCTTGAGAAGTTGAACTTTTCTCAACTTTCGAAGCGAGCAACGGAGGCAAAGCGACACGCCTCTGTTGCTCGTGCTGAATTTTTTTCAGAATGACTTTTACTCAGAGTACATTCCTTTCTCAGAATATTTTGATCATTATTTTGACTTTTCTCACAGATTCTGAATTTCGTATTTTCTCTGAATTGAGACTTTTTTCTGAATTCAAACTTTTTTTTTAGAATACATTTTGTTTAAGAATCTGACTTGTTTCAGAATTTGTATTATTCTTCATAATATATTTTTCAGAATTCTGTCTTCATCTCCGAATTTCAACTGATTTCTGAATTCAAAAATCTTCTCTGAATGTATTTCTTGTCCTCTAAGCGTTTGACCAAAGAGCCGTTACTCTCACACTTTAACTCCATAGTAACGGCTCATCAGTCGGCTTCATAACACTGCTTCCCCCCCCCCCCCACACCTTTACACGCCTTTGCACAAACTGTTGCTTCACCTGTGGAGATGCTGTAGTTCTGCATCATGTGACCCCGTCTGTCTGGCAGCTGATTGGTGATTGGCAGCGTTCCGCGTCATGTGATGATTAAAGGCTGAACGCTGCATGTGATGATGTCATGTGAGGAGAAAAGTGCCATCAGCCCCATCCAATCTGTGTGTGTGTGTGTGTGTGTCGTTTGTGTGTGTGTCTCTGTGTGTGTGTGTGTGTGTGTGTGTGTTGTGTGTGTTGTGTGTGTGTGTGTTGTCTCTGTGTGTGTGTGTGTATATATAAATGCCAGCAGCAGTTCCTCTGCAGACAGACAGCATGTGGAATCGAGGTCTTCTGCAGACGGTCAGATCCAGCAGCAGACAGGTCAGTGTGTGTGTGTGTTGTGTGTGTGTGTGTGGTGTGTGGTGGTGTGTGTGTGTGTTGCAGGGACTCACTGTTCTTCCTTTAAACTTATCTGAGGAACAACGTTAAACTTGGCACGTTTGGCTTCCTAGATGCATAGATATACTTTATAAATCCCAAATATGGAAATGAATGTTATCAAGAATTACACAAGAGTTAACATATTTAAAAGATTGAATAAGATACAGATAAAATAAAAACAAATGAACATTTACAGCAATACATATTCACAGCAGAGAAGACATTCATCAGTATTTAAATAATACACATTATGTCCAAACTGGCCCGTTTAATTGGCCCTCAGCAAATTCAAAAAGTATGCTTTTCCAAGATGTGACTTCACGTGGCGCCGCAAGAGCTCGCAAAGAATATAATATACAATACAATTGGTGTAATTGTTGAATATTTGCTTTCAATTATTTGCCCCAGACTTCTGCTTTCAGACGTAGTTATTACCAGAACTGATAATAATCCAATGCAGAGCCAATAATGAAATATAATACATTATTTAATATATATTATATATTTATATATGTATATTTATATAGTCTTAAAGTTACAATCGGCTCTTTGAGTGCAACCATAATGCTGATGAGGCCCGAGATGAAATAGAGTTTGACCCCCCTGGTTTACATGCACCTATAACACAGCACAGGTGAGGGAGCACCACAGAAGAAGAACTCTTTAAAGGTCCCCTATTATCTTCTTCATCAATATATCACAGGTCTCAGATATATCCAGAGCCTGTCTCTGATTGGCTGAAACACCAAACAGATCATTGCAGCATCCCATAATCCCCTCTGTTTCAGCCCTGTTTCCAAAGTGCTGATTCTCTGTCTGTTACTTTAGATGAAAATAAGGAGCCCCTCCCCACGCCCCTCTGAGAGAGATTTGGTTACAAAGAACTCAATGGTGCTCTAGGAGGAGATTCAGGTGATAAGGGGGGGGGGGGTTACCTTGGTTGCTGATTGGCTAATGGTTACACAAGACAAAACATCGTTATGACATCAAAGTGGCCAAAATCTGATCAGCTCATTTTCAGACAGGTTTTTATAGAAATGGATCAAAAGAGAGAGAATCTTTGTTCCTGAAACTTTCAGAGTCTCTTTACACAGAGGGGACACATGTTGATGTAGAAGAGACAAGAAGAGGGGACACATGTTGATGTAGAAGAGACATGAAGAAGAGGGGACACATGTTGATGTAGAAGAGACATGAAGAAGAGGGGACACATGTTGATGTAGAAGAGACATGAAGAAGGGGACACATGTTGATGTAGAAGAGACATGAAGAAGAGGGGACACATGTTGATGTAGAAGAGACATGAAGAAGAGGGGACACATGTTGATGTAGAAGAGACATGAAGAAGAGGGGACACATGTTGATGTAGAAGAGACATGAAGAAGAGGGGACACATGTTGATGTAGAAGAGACATGAAGAAGAGGGGACACATGTTGATGTAGAAGAGACATGAAGAAGAGGGGACACATGTTGATGTAGAAGAGACATGAAGAAGAGGGGACACATGTTGATGTAGAAGAGACATGAAGAAGAGGGGACACATGTTGATGTAGAAGAGACATGAAGAAGAGGGGACACATGTTGATGTAGAAGAGACATGAAGAAGAGGGGACACATGTTGATGTAGAAGAGACATGAAGAAGAGGGGACACATGTTGATGTAGAAGAGACATGAAGAAGAGGGGACACATGTTGATGTAGAAGAGACATGAAGAAGAGGGGACACATGTTGATGTAGAAGAGACATGAAGAAGAGGGGACACATGTTGATGTAGAAGAGACATGAAGAAGAGGGGACACATGTTGATGTAGAAGAGACATGAAGAAGAGGGGACACATGTTGATGTAGAAGAGACATGAAGAAGAGGGGACACATGTTGATGTAGAAGAGACATGAAGAAGAGGGGACACATGTTGATGTAGAAGAGACATGAAGAAGAGGGGACACATGTTGATGTAGAAGAGACATGAAGAAGAGGGGACACATGTTGATGTAGAAGAGACATGAAGAAGAGGGGACACATGTTGATGTAGAAGAGACATGAAGAAGAGGGGACACATGTTGATGTAGAAGAGACATGAAGAAGAGGGGTTTGCATAATAGGTGACCTTTAAATATAACTACCTGTATTCAGGCGGGCGTCCTCTTCGATGTGGACGGCGTTTTGCTCCGCGGTCGTTCCGTTATTCCTGCGGCGAGAAGAGCCTTGCGGAAGCTTCTGGACCGAGACAACAACTTCCTGTTTCCTGTCGTCTTCGTGACCAACGCAGGAAGCTGTCAGAGACACGACAAAGCCCAGCAGGTCCCGCCTCCTGGAGGTCCAGGTAGGGCATCTGCTCTGTGATTGGCTCCCTGTGTGATCTGCTCTGTGATTGGCTCCCTGTGTGATCTGCTCTGTGATTGGCTCCCTGTGTGATCTGCTCTGTGATTGGCTCCCTGTGTGATCTGCTCTGTGATTGGCTCCCTGTGTGCAGGTGTCTCCAGAGCAGGTGGTTCTGTCTCACAGTCCTCTGCAGACGTTGGATGATTTCCATGATAAATGTGTTCTGGTGTCGGGTCAGGGCCCGGTGACCAAAATCGCCAAAACGTATCCTTCACATGCGGCCCCATGAGGCTCATGGGTATTGTAGTTTAGAGACAGAACACATGAAGTCCTTCAGTTGAGGCTCATGGGTATTGTAGTTTAGAGACAGAACATATGAATATATATTATACATGTATTATGTGTTGGACCCTAACTGTCTCAGGCTGGGCTTCCAGAAGGTTCTGAGTGTGGATCAGCTCCGAGTCCAGCACCCCCTGCTGGACATGGTGGACCACAACCGCAGACCTGACCTCTCTGTGAGTGACCTCTGACCTCTAACATCTGTCCTCTGTCCTCTATCTTCTGGTATCTTTGTGCTGTTTCAGCCAGAAGTTTCCCGGACAGCAGAAAGTGAATTAACTTCCTGAGTCTCTGTGTTTCAGTCGTCTCCTCTGAAGACCTTTCCAAAATAGAAGGTAACTGCACAACAAACTACACAACAAACTACACAACAAACCGTTTTTGGACATAATAAAGAGACACTAATTTTAATAATAAATGGGATTAAAAGTTAAAGGTCCCATGACATGGCCATTTCTACTGATCATAGTTCCATTGTTGAGGTCTACTAAAATAGATTTACATTGTTCAATGTTCCAAACTCACATTGGTTTCTCATACAGCATCTCTGTATAGTCTGTGTATTCACTCTCTGTCCTACACGGCTTGTTGGAGCTCCTGCCCCCCCCCTATGAGCCCACTGTGCTCTGATTGGTCAGCTCGCCCACTCTGTTCTGATGAGTCCACCACCGTTACAGCTGAGCATCAGTGATTATGTGTTACAATGGCGTTTGTTAGCAACCAGGAAATGACACCAGTAATGACAAACAGAGGAGAATGCTGCGTGGGGTCTGGGTGCCGCGCTGGGGGGACGTTGAGGGGCTCGCTGCTCCGCCCTGTGAGACTCGAGGAGCGGACAGTGTGAGCTGGATTACTGGTGTCATGTCCTGGTTGCTGCGAGACAGCGAGACACCGCAAAACTCAGCCTGAACTCAGCCTGAGCACACACACGTGAGTGTGTGGCGAACTGTGAGTGGAGATCCACGCAGCTGCGGCTGAGAAAAGATACGGCTGACTGTGTGTGTGTGGTGTGTGTGGTGTGTGTGTGTGTGTGTGTGTGTGTGTGTGTGTGTGTGTGTGTGTGTGTGTGTGAGGAGCTCCACGGATTGGTCCATTGGATCGTCGTTACGTCACTGTGACCAGGAAGAAAAAATGGAAAAGGAAAAATGTCCAACGAGGCGTTCTGGGGCAGCATAGACAGGTCTTTCTGTGTTAGAGTTTTACTCGCTACAGGGTCCACTTTGAGGGTTAGTGACTCTGCAGACCGTTCACATGCAGAAAAAGCTTCAGAACACAAGGAGACGGGTGATAACCAGAAAAGCATGACATGGGACCTTTAAATAAAATCTTATTTTGTTGAGTTTCTCACTGACTTCCTGTTTGGCCGTAGCGATCATCCTGTTCGGAGAGCCAATCAGATGGGAGACTAACCTGCAGCTGCTGATTGACGTGCTCCTGACCAATGGGAGTCCAGGACGTGCGTACGAAGTCCCGCCTCCAGCCCAGCTGCCCGTGCTCGCCTGTAACGTCGACCTCACCTGGATGGCCGAGGCGCCGTCACCAAGGTAACCACACAAACAGGAAGTCTGGTAACCACACAAACAGGAAGTCAGTATAAAGAGGTGCAGGAATGAGTCAGTATTATGAGTCCTTAACCATGGCATGAGTCAGCATTTCATCTCTTCCTGTCCCCTGGTCTGGAGGTCAATGGTTTTCTGAATGTGTTTTTTGTTGTTAGCCTGAAATAAGGTCTGTGGTTAACACAAGCTGAAGAGATTTTAAAGTTTTTTCCTACGACATAAAATACGTCCGTAGGTTTGGTCGGATTTGACTCACTATGTTTCCGTAGGTTTGGTCCGGTTTGACCCCGTTGTGTTTACGTAGGTTTGGTCCGGTTTGACCCCGTTGTGTTTACGTAGGTTTGGTCCGGTTTGACCCCGTTGTGTTTACGTAGGTTTGGTCCGGTTTGACCCCGTTGTGTTTACTTAGGTTTGGTCCGGTTTGACCCCGTTGTGTTTACGTAGGTTTGGTCCGGTTTGACCCCGTTGTGTTTCCGTAGGTTTGGTCCGGTTTGACCCCGTTGTGTTTCCGTAGGTTTGGTCCGGTTTGACCCCGTTGTGTTTCCGCAGGTTTGGTCCGGTTTTGACCCGTTGTGTTTCCGTAGGTTTGGTCGGTTTGACACGTTTGACCCCGTTGTGTTTCGTAGGTTTGGTCTGGTTGACCCCGTTGTGTTTCCGTAGATTCGGTCACGGGGTGTTCCTGCTGTGTCTGGAGTCCGTCTACAGGAAGTTGACGGGTTGTGAGCTGCATCGAGGCGCTACTGGGAAAATCCCAACCTGCTGACCTACCAGTACGCAGAGAAACTGCTCCGACTGCAGAACCACAACCACAAGATCAGCACCATCTACGCCATTGGGTAACTACACCTTCAATAACACTGTAAACACACCCTCAATAACACTGTAAACACACCTCAATAACACTAAAACACACCCCAATAACACTGTAACCAGTGCATGACATTAAGGATTTTGGGAGATGGCCCTGTGGGCCATCTAAGCTAATTTACAGATGGCCCTGAGACCAATAGAGATTGCCCTGAAAATGCGCGCGACGAAATGACGCAGTGAGCCTCCCCCAAGAAAATTTAGATTTTTGCAGGTCTTAGATGCTGTCTGGTGCATTTTCTAGACTGAATTATAAGATGAAACCACCACAATATTATATTGTACAATTTCAATTTTATTCTTCATTTCGCTTGTTTGTTGCATGAGTTCTTGTTTGTGTTTGCTCGCTTGCGTGCCCTGCATTCAACGACTAACAGTCTTTCAAGAAAGTGTCAATGTCTGGATTGCTTCTCATTCAAAATTCAAAGTACACAGAGTTACATTCAAATAGCTGTACTTTACAAACATATCACATTTCTCTATTTAAGTTATCCGTCTATGTCCACAGTCAATTACTGTATTTCAAGGAGAAATTCAACATAGTCCAATATAAACACATAACGCTAACACTGTCAGTGTTAATAAACAAAAAAAGACAAGGCGATGTGCCTGCAAGACTTCACTCAGGTGAACAAAACATATTACCCGTGCGCAGCAGCTAACCTGCCTGTGAGCCTTCGCTCAGGTCACATTTACACACGGCGCGGCTGAAGCCCGCGAAAACGGCATCTATAGTTGCCGACAGTTTAGTATTTTTAAAATACCGTTACTATGTCAAACTATGACGTCCATGAAGAACGACTTTTGGCAACTTTTTCATCGTTTTCCAACCGATTTGACCGCTGTCAGGCACTGACACGTCTCACAAGACACGTCTCCACAATTGCCATAATAGATTGCCCGATCGGGCAACCAGCAGGTGAGGCTTCATTGCCCGAGCTAAATACTAGATTGCCTCGGGCCAGGGCAATCGTTAATGTCGAGGGCTGGTAACCATACCTTCAATAAAACTGTAAACACATCCCAATAACACTGTAACACACCCTCAATAACACTGTAACCACACCCTCACTTACACCTTAACCACAACCTCAATAACACCTTAACAATAACACTGTAACCATACCTTCATAACACTGTAACCATACCTTCAATAACACTGTAAACCACACCTTCAATAACACTGTAACCATACCTTCAATAACACTGTAACCATACCTTCAATAACACTGTAACCATACCTTCAATAACACTGTAACCATACCTTCAATAACACTGTAACCACACCCTCAATAACACTGTAACCACACCTTCAATAACACTGTAACCATACTTCAATAACACTGTAACCATACCTTCAATAACACTGTAACCACACCTCAATAACACTGTAACCACACCTCAATAACACTGTAACCCACCTTCAATAACACTGTAACCATACCTTCAATAACACTGTAACCATACCTTCAATAACACTGTAACCACACCTCAATAACACTGTAACCACACCTTCAAACACTAAACCATACCTTCAATAACACTGTAACCACACCCTCAATAACACTGTAACCATACCTCCAATAATACTGTAACCACACCCCAATAACACTGTAACCATACCCCCAATAACACTGTAACCATACCTTCAATAACACTGTAACCACACCCTCAATAACACTGTAACCATACCTTCAATAACACTGTAACCACACCCCCAATAACACTGTAACCATACCCCCAATAACACTGTAACCATACCTTCAATAACACTGTAACCACAACCCCAATAACACTGTAACCATACCCCCAATAACACTGTAACCATACCCTCAATAACACTGTAACCATACCTTCAATAACACTGTAACCATACCCCCAATAACACTGTAAAACACACCCCAAAACACTGTAAACACACCCCCAATAACACTGTAAACCACCCCTCAATAACACTGTAACCATACCTTCAATAACACTGTAACCACAACCCCAATAACACTGTAACCATACCCCCAATAACACTGTAACCACCCTCAATAACACTGTAACCATACCTTCAAAACACTGTAACCATACCCCAATAACACTGTAAACACACCCCAATAACACTGTAACACACCCCCAATAACACTGTAACCACCCCCAATAACACTGTAAACACACCCCAATAACACTGTAACCATACCCCAATAACACTGTAAACACACCCTCAATAACACTGTAAACACACCTCAATAACACTGAAACACCCAAATAACACTGTAAACACACCTCAATAACACTGTAACCACACCCTCAAAAACACTGTAAACACACCCTCAATAACACTGTAAACCACACCTCAATAACACTGTAACCACACCTTCAATAACACTGTAAACACACCCTCAATAACACTGTAACACACCCTCAATAACACTGTAAACACACCCTCAACAACACTGTAAACACACCTCAAACACTGTAACCATACCTTCAATAACACTGTAAACACATCCCCAATAACACTGTAAACACACCCTCACTTACACTGTAAACACACCTCAATAACACTGTAAAACACACCTCAATAACACTGTAACACACCTTCAATAACACTGTAAACACACCCCAATAACACTGTAACCATACCTTCAAAACACTGTAACCACACCCTCAATAACACTGTAAACACACCTCAATAACACTGTAAACACACCCTCAATAACACTGTAACCACACCCCAATAACACTGTAAACAACCCTCAATAACACTGTAAACACACCTTCAATAACACTGTAACCACACCTTCACACTGTAAACACACCCTCAACAAACACTGTAACCCACCCTCAATAACACTGTAACCACACCCTCAATAACACTGTAAACACACCCTCAATAACACTGTAAACACACCTTCAATAACACTGTAACCACACCTTAAATAACACTGTAAACCACACCTTCAATAACACTGTAACCACACCTTCATAACACTGTAAACACACCTCAATAACACTGTAAACACACCTCAACAACACTGTAACCACACCCCCAATAACACTGTAACCATACCCCAATAACACTGTAACCATACCTTCAATAACACTGTAACCACACCCTCAATAACACTGTAACCATACCTTCAATAACACTGTAACCACACCCCAATAACACTGTAACCATACCCCCAATAACACTGTAACCATACCCTCAATAACACTGAACCATACCTTCAATAACACTGTAACCATACCCCAATAACACTGTAAACACACCCCAATAACACTGTAAACACACCCCAATAACACTGTAACCATACCCCCAATAACACTGTAAACACACCCCAATAACACTGTAACCATACCCCCAATAACACTGTAAACACACCCTCAATAACACTGTAAACACACCCTCAATAACACTGTAACACACCCTCAATAACACTGTAAACACACCTCAATAACACTGTAACCACACCTTCAATAACACTGTAAACACACCCTCAATAACACTGTAACACACCCTCAATAACACTGTAAACACACCCTCAACAACACTGAAACACACCCTCAATAACACTGTAACCATACCTTCAATAACACTGTAAACACACCCAATAACACTGTAAACAACCCTCACTTACACTGTAAACACACCCTCAATAACACTGTAAACACACCCTCAATAACACTGTAAACACACCTTCAATAACACTGTAAACACACCCCCAATAACACTGTAACCATACCTTCAATAACACTGTAACCACACCCTCAATAACACTGTAAACACACCCTCAATAACACTGTAACCATACCTTCAATAACACTGTAACCACACCCTCAATAACACTGTAAACACACCCCCAATAACACTGTAAACACACCCTCACTTACACTGTAAACACACCCTCAATAACACTGTAAACACACCCTCAATAACACTGTAAACACACACCCCAATAACACTGTAACCACACCCCCAATAACACTGTAAACACACCCTCAATAACACTGTAACCATACCTTCAATAACACTGTAACCACACCCTCAATAACACTGTAAACACACCCTCAATAACACTGTAAACACACCCTCAATAACACTGTAAACACCCCCCCAATAACACTGTAAACACCCCCCCAATAACACTGTAAACACACCTTCAATAACACTGTAAACACACCTCAATAACACTGTAAACCACCCTCAATAACACTGTAACCACACCCCCAATAACACTGTAAACACACCCTCAATAACACTGTAAACACACCTCAATAACACTGTAAACACACCCTCAATAACACTGTAACCATACCTTCAATAACACTGTAAACACCTCCCCAATAACACTGTAACCACACCCTCAATAACACTGTAACCACACCCTCAATAACACTGTAACCACACCCCCAATAACACTGTAACCATACCTTCAATAACACTGTAAACACCTCCCCAATAACACTGTAACCACACCCTCAATAACACTGTAACCACACCCTCAATAACACTGTAAACACACCTTCAATAACACTGTAAACACACCTCAATAACACTGTAACCACACCCTCAATAACACTGTAAACACACCTTCAATAACACTGTAACCACACCCTCAATAACACTGTAAACACACCCTCAATAACACTGTAACCACACCCCAATAACACTGTAAACACACCCTCAATAACACTGTAACCACACCCTCAATAACACTGTAAACACACCTTCAATAACACTGTAACCACACCCTCAATAACACTGTAAACACACCCTCAATAACACTGTAAACACACCTTCAATAACACTGTAACCATACCTTCAATAACACTGTAAACACACCCTCATAACACTGTAAACACACCTTCAATAACACTGTAAACACACCCTCAATAACACTGTAAACACACCTTCAATAACACTGTAACCACACCCTCAATAACACTGTAACCATACCCTCAATAACACTGTAACCATACCTTCAATAACACTGTAACCATACCCCCAATAAACTGTAAACACACCCCCAATAACACTGTAAACACACCCCCAATAACACTGTAAACACACCCTCATAACACTGTAAACACACCCTCAATAACACTGTAAACACACCCTCAATAACACTGTAAACACACCCTCAATAATACTGTAACCACACCCTCAATAACACTGTAAACACACCCTCAATAACACTGTAAACACACCTTCAATAACACTGTAACCACACCTTCAATAACACTGTAAACACACCCTCAATAACACTGTAAACACACCCTCAATAACACTGTAAACACACCCTCAACAACACTGTAAACACACCCTCAATAACACTGTAACCATACCTTCAATAACACTGTAAACACATCCCCAATAACACTGTAAACACACCCTCACTTACACTGTAAACACACCCTCAATAACACTGTAAACACACCCTCAATAACACTGTAACCATACCTTCAATAACACTGTAAACACATCCCCAATAACACTGTAAACACACCCTCACTTACACTGTAAACACACCCCCAATAACACTGTAAACACACCCTCACTTACACTGTAAACACATCCCCAATAACACTGTAAACACACCTTCAATAACACTGTAAACACACCCCCAATAACACTGTAAACACACCCTCACTTACACTGTAAACACACCCTCAATAACACTGTAAACACACCTTCAATAACACTGTAAACACCCCCAATAACACTGTAAACACACCCTCAATAACACTGTAAACACACCCTCAATAACACTGTAACCATACCTTCAATAACACTGTAACCACACCCTCAATAACACTGTAAACACACCCTCAATAACACTGTAACCATACCTTCAATAACACTGTAACCACACCCTCAATAACACTGTAAACACACCCCCAATAACACTGTAAACACACCCTCACTTACACTGTAAACACACCCTCAATAACACTGTAAACACACCCTCAATAACACTGTAAACACGTCCCCAATAACACTGTAACCACACCCCCAATAACACTGTAAACACACCCTCATAACACTGTAACCATACCTTCAATAACACTGTAACCACCCCTCAATAACACTGTAAACACACCCTCAATAACACTGTAAACACACCCTCAATAACACTGTAAACACCCCCCCAATAACACTGTAACACACCCTCAATAACACTGTAAACACACCTTCAATAACACTGTAAACACACCCTCAATAACACTGTAAACACACCCTCAATACACTGTAACCACACCCCCAATACACTGTAAACACACCCTCAATAACACTGTAAAACACACCCTCAATAACACTGTAACCCACCCTCAATAACACTGTAACCACACCCTCAATAACACTGTAACCACACCCCCAATAACACTGTAACCATACCTTCAATAACACTGTAAACACCTCCCCAATAACACTGTAACCACACCCTCAATAACACTGTAACCACACCCTCAATAACACTGTAAACACACCTTCAATAACACTGTAAACACACCCCAATAACACTGTAAACACACCTTCAATAACACTGTAACCACACCCTCAATAACACTGTAAACAAACCCTCAATAACACTGTAAACACCCTTCAATAACACTGTAACCACACCCTCAATAACACTGTAAACACACCCTCAATAACACTGTAAACACACCTTCAATAACACTGTAAACACACCCTCAATAACACTGTAAACACACCTTCAATAACACTGTAAACACACCCTCAATAACACTGTAAACACACCTTCAATAACACTGTAACCACACCCTCAATAACACTGTAAACACACCCTCAATAACACTGTAACCATACCTTCAATAACACTGTAAACACCCCTCAATAACACTGTAAACACACCTTCAATAACACTGTAACCATACCTTCAATAACACTGTAAACACACCTTCAATAACACTGTAAACACACCCTCAATAACACTGTAAACACACCTTCAATAACACTGTAAACACACCCTCAATAACACTGTAAACACACCTTCAATAACACTGTAACCACACCTTCAATAAACACTGTAAACACACCTTCAATAACACTGTAAACACCCTTCAATAACACTGTAAACACACCTTCAATAACACTGTAACCATACCTTCAATAACACTGTAAACACACCTTCAATAACACTGTAAACACACCCTCAATAACACTGTAACCACACCCTCAATAACATTGTAAACACACCTTCAATAACACTGTAACCACACCTTCAATAACACTGTAAACACACCCTCAATAACACTGTAACCACACCCTCAATAACACTGTAAACACACCCTCAATAACACTGTAACCACACCCTCAATAACACTGTAACCATACCTTCAATAACACTGTAACCATACCCTCAATAACACTGTAACCATACCTTCAATAACACCTTAACCACACCTTCAATAACACAGTCAGTTAACCAAACCCTCTTCTTGTTGCCTAGCGACAACCTGATGACGGATATCTACGGTGCTAACCTGTACAATCGTTACCTGGGGCAGCAGCACGCCGCCATGACGACGCCCACTAAGCTCGTTGCCCAGGGAACGGGAAGTCATGTGACGGAGGAGGCACTGGTGTCATCTGAGTGTCGCTCCATACTGGTGGGTGACCTCCTTTGTGAAACCATTACAAATACACAACGTCTGATTGCTTTAAAGATCTCCTATCATACTATTTTTAGGCATATATTATAGGTCTCACATATATAAAAAAATATATAAAAAACATGTCTATGAAGTGTTTTGCTCAAAATACCAAACAGATCATTCTAGCCTCGTCCCCCTCTCTGTCAGCTGTTACTAAAGAGCTGACTCTGGTCTGTAGCTTTAGAGAGAGAGTAGATCTCATCAGGAGAATCCTCCCAGCAGAAACTCAGCTAAATGCTGCCGTGATTAAACTCATATCATGTCCCAAACCACATCAAGGATTCTCTCTGAAACAGGATGGAGCTCAAACTCTTTCTCTCTCTCAGGTTTACCACAAGGTGAGTTCCTTTTTATTCCTGCTTCTTCACACATGCTCTCTCCAGTACAGGTTAGCTCTGAGTGTTAGCATGCTAATGTAAACACAGACAATATTACTTCCAGAACACGTCTCATTGTTTCTGACAGCAATGTTTCTGATTGGCCCGTGGGTGTAAAGCCCGCCCACATTATAGTAATGTCGTCATGATGCAGCAAATCTGGATCAGCTCCGTTGGTCCCCCTTTTTAGAGATGTGGAAACGGAGGAAAAGAGAGAGGGTTTGATTTCCTGACACTTTGTGAGTCTCCTGACACACCGGGGACCACACCGGGACACATGGTGATGTAGAGAATATATCACTTTGTGAGTCTCCTGACACACCGGGGACACATAGTTATGTATAAAAAGTTAACACGGGGGTTTCTTCAGGTGTGCACAGGTGTCTACAACCCTCGCTGCCCTCCACCTGAGGACCTGCAGCTGGACCAGGACCTGGTGGAGCCGCATCACCTGGTGGAGGACGTGGAGGCGGCCGTCGACCTGCTGCTGCAGCGTGAGAGCATCTGACCTCTGAATGACCTTCAGGACCAGGGTCACATGACCGCACCCTGCATGATATAGACCCGGGTGCAGAGGTGGCAAAAGTACACACATCCTTTACTCAAGTAGAAGTACAGATACTCGTGTTTAAAAATACTCTGGTAAAAGTAGAATACTGACTAAACTTCTTAAAATAAAGAAGTATGGGCTTCGAAATGTACTTAAGTAAAAAGTACCCATAACTTTGTGTGTGGGCGACACACTTCACCCTATTTGCTGTATTCACTGTTCCATGTGTGATATGTGTAATATGTAATGTAAAGCGCTTTGAGCATTCGGAAAAGTGCTCTGATAAATGTAATGAAACGCAGATTAAAACTAAAGTAACGAACCTGTTTTGAAAATGTAAGAAGTAGAAAGTACAGGTATTTGGGTTAGACATGTAAGAAGTAGAAAGTAAAGGTATTTGTGTTAAAAATGTAAGAAGTCAAAGTAAAAGTCGTCAGAAAAATAAGTAGTGGAGTAAAGTACTGATACCAGAAACATGTACTTAAAGGTAGGGTAGGTCATTCACTTCAGAAACACTTGTTATATTCCATGGAATGCTCTTAACATCCCGATAGCAATGAATATATTAAATGCTTTGACAATAAATACATAAAAAAATGTCATCTGTGGAAGCCGTGGCGCTGTAAAAAGCACAACCAATCACCTGAGCCGGCCCGGCTTAAATAACTGGATGGCCTACCTGCCTGTCAGCCTCATGGATGTATAATAAGAACTGGATACAGCGTGGGAGGCGGGGTCTCGTTCTTTCCTATGAGAGCTGCTCATTGGCGCATGAGGACAAAATGGCCCAACTTTTGAGAGAGCGAACGTCACAGATTACCCAGCATGCCTGGCTGTCAGAGCAGAAGAACCCGTATGTGCGCTCACAGAGCATGAGCCCCTTAAGCACTGCCTCCTGTCATTAAGCCCCGCCCCCCGAGCTCCGACTCTCGGCTCACTAGGATGAATGGAGAGAGAAATAATCTAGATTCGGCTTTTAGTGCATTTTACAACTTTAAGGACATAATGATTCTAATAAGGGCTATAAAATAGTTCATACTGGGTCGATTATTTAGTTTAAAAAACATGTACAGACGTCTCTTTCCCCATTTTGTCAATGGGAAAAAGTTGTTTTGGGCCGGGTGACGTCACGGACTGATACGAAAGTTGCAGTACCGCCGTTTGGACACAAGTTCTCACTTCAGTTATTTTTAATTTCCTCGCTCCTCGGGTTGCAGTCGAATAGTCAAAAATCAGCTCCTAACGTCTAACCCTATCGTCTATCCCTCTCCTCTGAGTGAAACGTCACGGGGTTAAGGGATAGTGGATAGGAGAATTAAAAAGGACTTAGGAGAAGAGACTGCGGTACTTTAGAGAATCCGACTGCACTTTCACTATCCGACGTGTTTATGATGCGCCAGCGGACGTCATAAATGTGCGTCTGCTGCTGTGGGGAAACTATGGAAACTACAGTTTTCTATACAGCGGACTACACAGTGGCGTAACTATCGACGGTGCAGCCCGCCCAGAGCCGGCCAGGGCCCATGCAAAAGAAGAAAAAAAAAAGGTTTTTATATATATTTTTTTAATATATATTTGTTGGGGCCCCAATGGCATTGACCGTTCACGCAGTCTTCAAAGTAACCAAGCAACCTAAATACATTTTTAATTTGTCTGTCCAATGACTTTGCTCCCTTTCATGTCATGTGATACTTTGCGTGACGAGCGAACCGTTTAATCAACCTGAACTGTACTGTAGCTAGCAGCAGCAAGTTCGGTAGCATTATAAAAAATGTAATAGCTTGGATCTATAATGTACAGCAAACCGAAGCACAAGAGCGGCGCCCAAAGAGAAAGGACAAGAGAGAACAAGGAGATGTAACAGCTAAACTGACGAAATTAGACAGTTTTTTTTTGTCATACATCGTCCTCGAAATCGAGCGCTAACGTTAGCAATGTTGACGTGCAGCGGCAGCCGGAGCCGGAGGCTAACGATAGCTCACCTGCCTCACCACCATCATTGCCATCTAGGGGGGCAGCATTTTCTCCTCTCCTTTCGTAAAGGGAGGTCCAGTGGTTCCTAAGCTAAAGGAGGTTATAAAGGAAGTTTGAAGCCTCCTTTCCTATCATCTAGAGAATTCGAACAGCACTTATCATGGCTGCCACTGAGGTACTTCCGGGTCATTTCACTCCGTTAGGAAGGTTCCTAAGCTAAACGGACTATTCGACTGCAACCTCGGTCTCGGTATCACGTCCATGTGGCCTTATTTGTGCCGGAGGACCGAGGATCGAGAGCGATAACAGAGGAGTGATAATCGAGGAACTAGCAGACCATCCTCCGGTGAATCCTCAGACACTCGCCCCGCCCCCTTACTGTGTATCGCTCACTGATTGATGATGCAGCGCATGCACTGATCTGATGCTTCTTGACATGAGAGCAGTTCTCATCATAACACTCCGTTCGATGTCTCACTATGGGATGCGCCTCAACGCGTAGCACCAGAAGCATCAATCTCATTACGCCAATCCTGATTGGCTGGTGATCTTGACGACAGGTCAGGGAATCCACCCACCCTATAAGTAGCTTGCTCCACGACGCAGCGTCATTCAAACACCTCTTCTCGCTTCGGAGCACATCTCAAATGAAGAATATCAGTAGCCAGGCTAGCTTAACGGTCCACAGACTGATTCACAAAGCTAACTTTCGGTCGCCGGACGCTTGCCGGCTACTTTTGCTTCGCACAGGATTTTTCATATTAACACACCAGTTAATACCGAAATCTGCCCTGCCGTTTTTTTCCTCAAATAACGGTAAGGTTTTGATTTTTTCCCGCAAACAGTAACATACCTGTTGCTAGTTTGTCCCTCCACGCCGACACCCCGGCTAGCGAGGATGGATTCTTCTCTCCCTCACACCAGAGAGACGGAGGTTCGGAGGCTCGGCTCTGGGACTCACACCAGTCTGCCAGTCTTGCCTCGGGCTGCAACATGCCCAGGAGGCTATCGACGCCCCCGGTGCGTGCGGGCACTGTGCCCGTTTCACCACCGAGAGCCTCCGCCAACGGCTAGCGCACCAAGCTAGCCTGTCGGGACAAGACCCCTTCATGCCTGTCGATTTGCCGACCGGCGATCGAGGCATGGTTGGCGACCGCCACGGGTGTTGAGCCCCGCGCTGTGTCAAGCTGGGGCTCAACGGCGGCGGCAGCCGCGGGAAGGGAGCCTCGCGCTGTGACAGGCTGGGGCTCCCGACTGGACCTTACCGTGGTCCCACCCGCGGAGGTTGTCTGGAGCTGGACTACATGGAGGAGGATGAAGAGGATACCTCTGAGTTCCTCTTATCCGACTCGGACGAGAACGGAGATGACATCTTTGTCTCGTCTGCTCAGGCTGCCAAGCCGGAGGCGGTGTCCGCTCCCCCAGGGCGAAAGCACGCCATCTCTGCCCCGCCTCAGCATGGACTTGCAGGCCGTGTGTCAACGCGCTGCGTCCAGACTGGACATCCCTTGGCCTGAAGTAGCCAAGGAGACCTCCAGGTCTCGCTATGAGGGAAAGACCTTGCCCCAAGCCGCGAGGCTGACGAGGCAACTTCTCCCGGTGTTTCCAGAGCTGCTAGACGAGGTGTCTGTCCTCGTGGAGAGACCGCCCTTTCAGCAGCAAGGCCCCAATCCAGGGAGCCTCCTCTCTGGACTTTGAGGGCATGGAGAAGCTCGGCTTGTTCCGCATGCCTCCTATGGAGCCGCTTGTGGCAGCCCACCTCCAACCGCGGCTGTCTGCGGCTCCTAGCAGGAACCCCACACTGCCGACAAAGCGGACCGGTTCCAGTCAGCAATGACCGAACGGGCTTACAAAGCGGCATTTGTCCGTCAGGGCGCTCAATGTCTCATCGATGCTAACCGCTTACCAGGCGGAGCTCTGTGAAGACATGACGAACAAACCTGAGCCGGCCGTATGGGACGAAATCACAGCGATCACGGACATTTGTCTCCGGGTGCAGCGCTGTGCAGTCCAAGCCACGGGCAAATCGCTGGGGACGATGGTGGTACAGGAGAGAGCCAGGTGGCTTAACCTGACGAACCTCCCGGACCGGGAAAAGAGGACGTCTTGGACGTGCCGATTGTCCCCGAGGCATATTTGGCACCGCTCTGGCTTCAATGCAGCAGCGGTTGGGCTAAAAAGAAGGAGGATGAGGCTCTCCAGCTTTGTCTTCCCCAAAAGCCACAGCCCGCCCCGGTCTCCCGCCCAGACATGAGGCGAGGACGAGCTGGCCAAGAAAGTCCCCGGTTCCGGCAGCAGCCGCACAGGCACAGCCGGCCCAGACCTTCGGCCATCAAGTGAGGAAAAGAGAAGAGAGCGGCCTGACAGCCTTCCCTCCTCTCCTCGGTGAAAGGGCTGGAAGCTCCCTGTTTTCCAGCCCCGGACCGTGTTCCACACGTATTCAAACCTCATGTGTTTCCGGGGTGCAACCACGCCCCCGTCTTCCCACCGCCTCGAGTGATGCCAGAACGTCATCCTCCAGTTCGCGCCATGAGGAAGATAGACTTCACGTAACAGGCAGCAGTTCATGCGCTCGTTCAAGTCGCACAAACACATGTCATTGTTTTCCAATAAAATATTTTCCTCCGCTTCTGAGAGTGGCTGTCGCCTCTCTCGGAAAGCGGACGGTGACCGGGTCCGTGAACGCACCATCACCGCGCGCATGCGCAGTGTCGAGTTCCGCACGTCTCCAGAACCCATGTGTTTCCGGGGGACAACCACGCCCCGTCTTCCCCCGCCTCGGGTGATGACAGCACGTCATCCTCCAGTTCGCGCCATGAGGGAAGCAGACTTCACATCACTGACAGCAGTTCCTGCCGGTTGTTCGAGTCACACAAACACACCAGGGTTTAAAAATAAATGTTTGCCACTGTCGCTTCCAGGCTTAAAGCCAAGGGCGCAGTCAAAAATATTAAAAAGAAAAACAATGATATCAATAAACAGTCGGTGACTGCTCCGCTTCTGAGAGTGGCTGTAAACGCCTCTCTCGGAAAGCGGACGGTGACCGGGTCTGTGAACGCAACGCGCGCATGCGCAGTGTCGACCGAGGTTGTCAGCCTGGAATGTAAAGGAATCTGCATAATCTGTTAAATATAATTATAACTTTGGCCCCACATATCATCTGTGTAAAATGTATGCTTATGAAACTAGACCAAATGTTCTTATTTTCCTTTGTTTGCTGTGCTCAATTGTGTGTGCGTGACTTAGGAATGTAGTGGATTCAGTTGTTTATGACCTGATAGGAGGGAGGGGGGTTTTGTTGCAGGAGAAAGGTAATAAAACTGACACCATTGAGTCTATGCAGAGATTGTACTGAGGGAAAGATTGGGATATTGGTACCTCAAACCCCCGTTCAACCCATGGTTGTTTATGGTGGGGCTGCCATAAATTGTTTATGGTGGGCTGCCATAAAAGATGACCAGAGACTGACCGGCGCCCAGGAGTGAGTCCGAACACCTAGGGAGGAGCAACCGACACCACTCCTCCCCAAGAACTCCTCTGCATTTGTGTGCATAAATATTGTGAATTTTGTACCAACGGGGCCTCTGTTCGGTCTGACTGTCTGATACGTACAGCGCACGGTGGAAGAGCGGAGGCCCGGAGTACTTCGTTAAATTAGTACTTCGTTATGTTGTACTGTTGCTTTCTACCATTAAATCAGCTTATTGTTAATCTCATATCTCTGTGTCTGAGCCCTTCCTTTCATAGCAGACCACTCATCAAACGAACGACGCGGAGCGGGTTTGAACCTTCAGCCACTCAGAGGGGTGGTGCTCCAAAACCCAACAATTTGGTGACCGACCGACGTGATGAGTAGGGTCTCATAGAAGGAACACTGGCAGCCAGCGGACGAACGGTCCAGGGAAGACACCTCGAATACCTCTGACAACTAAACCAGGGCCCACAACATGAAAGGTGAGCAGATACCTGTTATTATCAAAATCTGTGATTGGCTATACTACAAAATTTTAGAGTTGTCAGCGGCATTTTTCAGTGTTTTAGTCTTACGGTAGAGGGAACAGTACTACAGAATAACACTTTCCAGTCTCAAAGAGGAGCTGCAGTTGTGTTATATGTGGGGTATTTCAAGAGGAGAAACGCAACTTTCAAAATCAATTTGAATGACCGGATCTCGCAAACTCTTGCTGTGGGGTTAATCTAGAAGACTAAACGTGACGATAAAGAGATTCTGTAGACTGGGTTTCGACTCCTTGCCAAAAGCCACATCCTCGGAAGAGGGTGTCGAAGCGCTTTTGGAAGTCTCTCCATCTGTTGAAATATACATCGCACTATAAAAGTCAACTAGACTGTACGGGGAATATTATTAATTATGTAACGAGATTGCAGTGGTTTTAGAACGAATAAACGAATCCCAGCTGCAATCGTCGTCCGAGATTTCAATGGTTATAGAACGAGTAAAGGAAATCCAGTTGAAATACTCTGAGAAATAAGGTGACACACACAGTAATTTTAGACAAATTCTGGTTTTGGGGCTCATCGACTAACGTACACAGGCAATCCTTAGACGGATCTGGGGTTACGTTAGATATATTTATTTTGAGTGTGATGAAGTGTGGCTTGATATTGAGTAAGAAAAAGGTTGATAGGCGCTGTGAGAATGGGTCTGCAGAGAGAATTTCGCCTTGATGCCAACTGTCTGTTATCAGCCTGCAGCCAGGGAGGAGAAATCAGCAGAGCTGCCTGCACTGTGTGTGTGTGTGTGTGTGTGTGTGTGTGAGGAAGTCCGTGGATTGGTCAATTTGGACCAATCAGCGGGGACTTAACGTAACGGCTAAGCGGTCCTATACGACGCTGGTTATCAACTCGGTAAATCAAGCCAGGGCTTCTCTCTCCAGCTGAGAGCGCGTTCACGTGAAAGGGACAAGTGTGCTAACAGCGCAGCGTCATACTTCAATAATGAAAAGTAAACTAATACTAGACAAATATGAACTTTAAACATCCATGACTTAGACATATAATCCAGGATACAAGCCACATAGTTGCACCTGCAAGGTGAATATAGAATAACTGGTTTAAATACACCTCGCACCGACAATTATCAGACTGTATACCGGTGGGAATAAAACTACAATAATTAGTAAATTATAGTATGCAGAAATATCTGGTAGTTTTTATAAGAAACTAAAACCTTTAGGAGAAGCAGATACGAACGAAGTCAAAATGGAAGGAGAATAGAAATGGAAGGAGAATTTGAATGTGAAGAGAGAGAATAGAAAGGGAAGAGACGGAAAGATTGGAGAGAGAGAGAATAGAAAGGGAACAGTGGGGACAAGCAGAGATTGATACTTAGCGGACTTAAGCCCGGAGATCATAAAAAGGCGAGCAGGGATCTCCGTTTCTTAACGATCAGATGATCGCGGAGAATAGGTAGAGGGTGACGAGGCAATAAGTCTCCTAGCCACAGCACTCAATACATATGAGCGAGAGTTGGTTCAGAAATTAGAAACTCTCAACAGCAGAAGGCAGGTTTTTCAGGGCTTCTATTAACAAAAAAAGGAGCTAGTTGACAAGCTAAGGAGAATAGGCCATAACGCAGCCTTAGTATGAATGGAGTGGCAGTATCCTGCCTCTGAGAAAACTCCCGCCAAAAATCTGCCCACCATAGCAGCCCCTCCCAGTCCTGCACCAGCCCCTCCCACAGAAGTGATAGAGCCAGTCAGGAAGGAGAAGCCATATGGTGGGCCCCTCCCAGACATCCCAGAGGGCGGTCCCCTCCTCTATCCAGATTTATACAACCCCTTAAAGACCCGACCCCCTCCCTATACGCTTCCCTCCACCTCTAACCCCCCCTCACCCAGTTCCCCTCATGACATTAAAAGAACACCTGTATCAACACATACCCCTACAGATGAAGAAATACTTGACTTTGTTGCAAAACGCGTCAAATTTTTTAGGACTATGAGAAGATGAAACCTCTGCCTCTGACAGAGAAGACACGGCAAGTCAAGACGGCACAGGGGACTCCACCTTCCTCTGAAACAGGTTGATATAGCCAGTGTCGGACTTTGTTTATGAACACATTAACTGAGGGACAGGTTTCTCCCCATTTGAGCTGACCCACGGCCATCAGTTTCCGGGTCCTGGAGCATTAGCAGTAGGGAAAGAAGTAGAAGAGATGGATAGCAAACCATACTACCAGCAACTTAAGGGCTTGGTATGAGATTTCTCCACCCAGGTTGCTGACGCCAAAGGGGGACCGGAGAAGCACGAGGCTAACACCGCAGAATTCATCTGGCTGAAGGTCATCCGTCCGAAGTGGCTCAACCCAAGGTTCACCGGCCCGCACAGAGTGACTCAGAGGACATCACATGCAGTTCGCCTCGAAGGAAAGGGGGAAACGTGGTATCATTGGAGCCAGTGCGCCGTTGGAAAACCTCCAGCAAGGACGTTAGACGACATCAGAACTGACATCGCTGCAGCAGGACGAGAGAACGACACATCTGACGACGACAGCCCAGCAGAAGCAACGACCCACACAACAGATGACAAGGACAAAGACACAGAGGTAACAACAGGCGATCTTGGAAAGGAGATTACGGCCGGCGAGGAGGCGGACACGAGTCTACGGGACCCCGACCCCTGAAACACACGACTCCATATAGGAACCGACTTTTTTACTCCCACCTTTAGGGGCACTTTCCAATAAGTAGCAGCATTTGTATGCCCACCTATAGGGCCTCTTTCTAATAAGAGTGTTAGGTTATATATGACGAGAGGTTAGGCCTATAGTTAAAGGCAGTGAAAGTCTCACCAATTACTGAACCTTATATTTAACAGGTTCTGGGAGCACAGTATTTACCATTACAGGGTACTATTTTACACCCCTGTTTTAAAGAATCTCCTTAGGAGATTTTAGCATTGTGTTCAGAGGAACCTAATTACAATAACACGGACCACTGATTAAAGGTACTGTTATGCACATGTTTTTGAGTGGCAAGTGACAATAAAGAGGAGATATGGGTGAATTGAAGTGATGTCTTAGTAGTGTGCAGGGAAGATAAAAGAAGCAAACAGGATGTTGTGCCAGATAATAGCATGTTGAGTGTTATTAAAAGGTATACATAGGAAGAGGCACAGGAATAGTTTGACATATTGCTTAGTTCAACAGTTGCATCTGGTTTGTTTAATCTGTACTGTGATGGGAACTTCTGAAGCAAAGTCTGTTGCAACACAACACAATAATGACAGACTGTGGATTACACTTCCTTATTGTTTGTTGGTGTACCCTGCTAGTGGGAATTGTGGTTTACTTGGGACACTGTTTGTATCTTAAACACCATTCTTAGTTATATGGCCCATTAGCGAATAGCCTTACTATTTGATTGGGTGTTAATTCCTTGTGTCCTAGTAAATCTCCTATTATTAATACAGAATGATGTGTGTTCACCCTTGCCTTTATTTTGTTTTGACTGATTCCATTGACCACCCAGACTCCATTCCCCGCCAGAGGAGTCCGTAACTAGGGTCAAACGGGCCAAACATGAGGTAGTTGTTACCAAAATGTCTCCTAAACAAACCTTCACTTTCCAAGCAGGTAGTGATGGAATAAGGTAGACAGGATCAACTATGTACATTACAATGTGCTCCGTTTAGCTAATCTCACTAGGACGCTGTGAAGGACTCGCTGAACAGCTGGGCCGACTTCCCTTATGGCAGGTCAGAATAGAATGGCCCTTGACATGTTGTTAGCTGAGAAAGGAGGTGTGTGTTCAATGTTCGGTGATATGTGTTGTACCTTCATTCCAAACAATACGGCTCCGGACGGTTCCTCACAAAGGCTTTAGAAGGCCTTCGCACACTATCCATAACTATGCATGAACAATCAGGGGTGCACAACCCCTTGGAGGAATGGTTTACAAACATGTTTGGTCAATGGAAAGGTTTAATAATGTTTATTTTATTTTTATAAGCTATTTTTATGCCATTTTAGTAACATGTGGTTGTTGTTGTTGTGTGCCTTGTATCCGCTCATTGGGGACAGACGCAGTGGAAAAGAATGACAGTGGTTATGTTTCGAATGCTTTGTGTGAATTGATCTCTGAGGTGAGATCAAAAGGGGGATTAAAGGAATCTGCATAACCTGTTGAATATAATTATAACTTGGCCCCACATATCATCTGTGTAAAATGTATGCTTATGAAAGAAATGTTCTTATTTTCCTGTTTTGCTGTGCTCAATTGTGTGTGCGTGACTTAGGAATGTAGTGGATTCAGTTGTTTATGACCGGATAGGAGGGAGGGGGTTTTGTTGCAGAAAAGGTAAAAAACTGACACCATTGAGTCTATGCAGAGATTGTACTGAGGGAAAGATTGGGATATTGGTACCTCAAACCCCCGTTCACCCCTGGTTGTTTATGGTGGGCTGCCATAAATTGTTTATGGTAGCTGCCATAAAAGATGACCAAGACTGACCGGCGCCCAGGAGTGAGTCCGACCCCTAGGGAGGAGCAACCGCACAACTCCTCCCCAAGAACTCCTCTGCATTTGTGTGCATAAATATTGTGAATTTTGTACCAACGGGGCCTCTGTTCGGTCTGACTGTCTGATACGTACAGCGCAACGTGGAGAGCGGAGGCCCGGATACTTCGTTAAATTAGTACTTCGTTATGTTGTACTGTTGCTTTCTACCATTAAATCAGCTTATGTTAATCTCATATCTCTGTGTCTGAGCCCTTCCTTTCATAGCAGACCACTCATCAAACGAACGACGCGGAGCGGGTTTGAACCTTCAGCCACTCAGAGGGGTGGTGCTCCAAAACCAACAATTGCCACCGTGTTCAGACACTAGAGGGCGCCATAACACAACCAATGCGGTCACAGAGTGCAAACAACAGAGATATGGTGACGTCTCCACTCGCTTTGAGGAGCGAAAGGTGGAAGATGCTCACATGCTCTGCTTGGGTTTTCAAGACGATATCACGGGGCTACAGACTCCAATTCGCCGTCACCCCCCTCGCTTCTCGGGCATTGTGCAATCACAAGCCCGGGGAGCGTCGGCTCACATTCTAGAGCAGGAGATTCTCTCGCTACTAGAAAAGAAAGCCATATCCATCGTACCCTCCGAACGGAGTCAGAGCGGCTTCTATTCCAAATACTTCCTCGTCCCCAAACGGGGAGGGAATGGAATTCGCCCCATCCTAGATTTAAGGGCTCTGAACGGGTATCTCAGAAAATACAAATTCCGGATGCTCACTCACACATCCCTGCTGCGTCTCGTGCGTCAGGACGATTGGTTCACATCAATCGACCTGAAAGACGCGTATTTTCACATCCCAGTATATTATCCACACAGGAAATATCTGAGGCAGTCGGAGCAGGAGGCTATTACGCAGACGAATACCCTCATGAAACCTGGGTTTTGTAATAAACACAGAAAAGAGCATGTTGTCCCCAGCCCAGTCTGTGCTCTTCCTGGGCTTACGTCTGAGTTCGGTGCCCTTCACAGCCCGCCTGTCAGCGGAAAGAGTGAAAGCCTTCAGGGCTTGCCTCGCTCATTTCCAGCCACGCAAATATGTTCTCTTCAGATCATGTCTGCGGTTACTGGGGCTCATGGCGTCAGCCATCCTAGTAGTACGTCTGGGCCGCTTACACATGAGGGAATTTCAGCGCTGGGTAGCTGCCCTCAGACTAGACCCCGTGCGTCATGGCGCGCGGAGAGTGATGGTCACTGTGTACTGCGTAACGGCACTGCGCCACTGGCTGCACCCGACTTTCCTAGTACGAGGCGTGCCTATGGGTGCTGTCCTATCGCGGAAGGTGGTCACCACGGACGCATGTCTGACGGGCTGGGGGGGCATATACGAAGGTCGACCTGTGAGGGGTCTCTGGAGCAGAGACCTCCAACGGTCACACATAAATTATCTGGAGCTCTTAGCGGTGTTTCTCGCCCTAAGACGCTTTCTGCCTTTTCTCAGGGGACATCATGTCCTCGTGAGGACAGACAACACGACCACAATATCGTATATAAACCGCCAAGGGGGTTTGCGTTCTCTCCAGTTACACATGCTGGCACGCAAACTGATCTTATGGAGCTGCGGACGTCTCCTCTCTCTGAGAGCGACGCACGTACCGGGAGTGAGGAACCTCGGGGCAGATCTGCTGTCCAGGGGTTCACCACTATATGCAGACTGGACTCTACATCCAATGATTGTGAGTCAGCTGTGGGTGCGTTACGGCCGGGCCGCGGTAGATCTGTTCGCATCAAAAGAAAATGCTCAATGTCGGCTGTTCTTTTCAATGCGCGATCTAAACGCACCGTTAGGCGTGGACGCGCTCGCACACGTTTGGCCCCCGGTCCTTCTGTACGCGTTCCCACCCCTGGCTCTAATACCTCCAACTCTGGCCAGAGTGAGAGAACAGCGCCACACACTGATCCTGATAGCTCCACACTGGCCTGCAATGTACTGGCTGGCGGAGATATATCAGCTGCTGTGCGGACAGCCGTGGCAGCTCCCGCTACGCAGGGACATACTATCTCAGGCGGGGGGGATGATTTTTCACCCACACCCAGAGCGCCTGGCACTATGGGCCTGGCCCGTGAGTGGTATAACCTGAGTACAGTGGGGCTCCCTCAGAAAGTGATAAACACTATTCAGAGTGCAAGGGCTTCCTCCACCAGGTCTCTCTATGACTGTAAGTGGAGGGTGTTTGAGGAGTGGTGTCTTCAAAAGAGACACATCTCTTTTCAATGCCCTGTCGGTGTGATTCTATCATTTCTACAGGATCTGATTGATAAACACAGAGCTTTCTCCACGATCAAAGTGTACCTGGCTGCTATTGCTGCATGCCATGTAGGCTTTGGGGGTAAGACGGCTAGCCAACATCCCTTGGTCTGCCGTTTTATGAAAGGGGCTCGCAGGCTCCTCCCCGTTTCCAGGTCACTGGTGCCCCTGTGGGACTTGACAGTGGTTTTAGATGGGCTCGCTCGAACTCCATTTGAACCCCTGGAAGACGCTGACATGAAACACCTGTCACTGAAGACAGTGTTGTTACTGGCTCTGGCATCTGCCAAACGAGTCAGTGATATTCACGCGCTCTCTGTGCATCCTTCGTGTACTCAGTTTGCCCCGGGGCAAACGAGAGTATTGCTGAAGCCCAACCCGGCCTTTGTGCCTAAGGTGGTTGGCTCATGCACTCCCATTGACCTTGAGGCATTTCCTTCACCGCTATGTTCCTCTGAGGAACAGCGGCCGAATTTGCTTTGCCCAGTTCGTGCTTTGCGCACTTATATGGACAGGTCGAAAGAGTTTCGGTGCAATGACCAACTCTTTGTATCTTGGGCTAACCCTCATAAGGGCAAGCCCGTTACCAGGCAACGGCTCTCCCACTGGATTGTGGAGGCGATAGCTCTGGCTTATACGAGTCAGGGTTTGCAGGCACCAACGGGCCTGCGCGCTCATTCTACTCGTGGATTGGCTACATCCTGGGCTTTGTTCAAGGGTGTTTCCATTCAAGACATTTGTGCAGCAGCGAGCTGGTCCTCGCCGCTCACTTTTGTCCGCTTTTACAGGCTAGATGTTTCTGCTCCAAGTGTGGCCCGCGCAGTGCTGGGCCCCGTATTGGGACAGGGTTCTACCTGTTAAGTTCTGTTTTTGTGTTGGTGATTTTCGAGATAAGCATGTCTAGCAATGCGGGAGTCTCAATATCCCATAGTGAGACATCGAACGGAGTGTTATGAATGAGAACTATAGGTTACTTACGTAACCCCAGTTCTCAGAGTAACATGAAGTGAGATGTCTCACCTGACGGCCCTTCTTGCTGAGGCGAAGCGAGAAGAGGTGCTTATTTTGAATGACGCTGCGTCGTGGCGCAAGCTACTTATAGGGTGGGTGGATTCCCTGACGTTGTCGTCAAGATCACCAGCCAATCAGGATTGGCGTAATGAGATTGATGCTTCTGGTGCATACGCGTTGAGGCGCATCCCATAGTGAGACATCTCACTTCATGTTACTCTGAGAACTGGGGTTAGTAACCTATAGTTTCCCAGCGGAGTGAAGAAAACACATGAAACTCACGGGACTCACTCATGGCCGAATTCACCATATACATTGGGGGGACACATCCCTCAAAATGTCCCCCCCAATATATAGCCTAACTGATATAATTTTTTTTAAATAAAATTGCATTCTATGACTTTTTTATTTGGCTATTTGTATACTTGAAAATCTTTATTTTCTTCACCAAAATTATATTCTTTCATATGTAAATTGGGTCCGCCTTTGTTTGTTTATGCATACCTTTATTTTGTACCCGGGGGTGTATTTCGCTGTCGCACGTCCGAGTCCAGCTTCAGTTAGCGTTGATGCTGCAAGCAGGTCAGACATGTTTTAATTTGCCCTCCATCAGTTCTGGTATTTTTTTCTCGTTAGCCCTAAACTATATTATTTTATTTCGTATTGGTAATGTTAAGGAGGTGAGGAGGCGTGTGGCGCAGTGGGTTGTGCGTAGGTGTTCGGATCAGGGGGGCACAGGTTCAAACCCCACTGCAGTCAGCATGTCGTTGTGTCCCTGAGACACTTCACCCCAAAGTGCTCCTGTGTGGATTGCCCACAGTATTGAGTATGTAAGTCGCTTTGGATCAAAGCGTCTAACATGTGACATGTCATGTGATGAACCCTCCGGTTTAGCTTTGTGTAAATAACTTGTAGTTCTGATGTTAAAACCGAACTTTTCAGGAATAGTAGCTAGGGAGCTATCTGTAAAATATGCATAAAGAAAAAGTCAATCTGTTTTCCAGTTCTGTTTCATGTGGGTGTTGAGAGATGTTTCCATAGATCTCTCCATGTTGCTCTCAAAGTGCACCAGATTGATGCTTTTAACGTCAACATTTACATTTTTTGTTTTGTTTTTTGGGGTTTAACAGGTTTGAAAGTATCCCACGTGTTAGTGAATTTTTATATATTTTCCTTTAGAATGGCAGGAAATTAGTATTCACATTTTGATTTAATTTTTGGTCCCCCCCAATGTTGACTCCATGGTTACGGCCTTGGACTCACTCCTCAGTCTATACTGTGTTTAGTTTCAATTCATGTATAATTTAGTTAAAAATATGTGATTTATCTGAAACAACAAAGTGGACAAAAATCATTTTATTCATTTATTGGAAACATTTTCATGATCGCTTTTTCGTTTTACATTTTCATTTATTGTCATTTCCAGTCAGTCATTTAGTATATTTCAAATGTTAATATGCTGCATATCCACACAAACAATCAAAGTGTGCAGTCCAATGAGTGTTAATCTAACTGGGTTTTGATAGATAACATCTCTCTTTTTCTTCTCTCAATCATTTTGTTTCTATTGTGCACTCTAATCAATATTAATCAAACTATTGTTCGTTTATACATTTTAAGAATGGCGTTTATCTTTTTTGAGAATGAGTTCTTATTTAATTTGATTTATTTGGGTCTACAACATGATACAAATGTTTATGTCAGTAAATGTGTACTAACAGAGGCGGGGTGTTTGTGAAAACAACGGGGACAGAGCTGCTGTCAGACGATCAGCTGTGCGGCGTCATCACAAACGGACGTCGCTTCACGTGACGCTCCGGAGGAAACGACGTCCCATAGCTCTTAAAACTCGTTTCCCTGCTTCTTCTCCCTTCTCGTGTTTTCCTTGCGTAGGGACTATCCGAATGGAAACGACGCAAGTGAGGGACGCAAGGATTCAATTTAACCGAAGTGAGAAGCACCCACAGAGTCCGGAGCACTTCTTGGGGGCTTGGTCAGCCTTCCATCTCGTGCACAAATTTATCTCGTGCCCTCATTGCGCGTGTCCCATTTACGTCACCGGGCAGCAGTACTTCAATCAGTCGCCAGCAACAGCTAGTGGACACTTTCACCATGGCAGAGTTAGGTTCAACATCCTCTATCGGTCGCAAAAGAAAAACTGTGATGGAGTTAATTAAGAAGAAAAAGAAAGGGGAAACTAGGAGAAGTCAAACCAGAGTCAATATCGGAGCTGCTTTTGAACGATGGCGACTAGTGATGGAACACAACAAGCTGAAATCTGATGCCATGGTCGCCCTCTTTCTCTTGGACAGGTAATTATCTGTTTTGTATGGTTTACAATTTCCCTGAACTATATAGCCAAGCTAAGTTTTAGCTGCTCATTTGTAAAACACTTTAAATTGCCAACGAGTATGAATTGTGCTATTTTTAAATACACTTAGCTTGCCTCGCCTTGCTTCTCGCATAGAAATAGAATGTTTGTTTGTTATACATAAAAAAGTAAGTGGACATTTAAGTAGCAGCCAGTAGTGTGTGAATGTATATGACGAAATGCTCGTCTTTATCAGCTTTGAACAGGACGTGTGGTAATGTAGGTTTTCTGTGCCTTTCTGTAGTTACGAGAGAGATTCATCAAGTTCCACTACTGTGAAACCTGGATTGCCGAGACCCCCACCCCCCGCCGTCTCCACCATTTTATCGGAGGAACTTTCTGGAGAGAGAGCAAGCGCATTTCGTGGCATCTGCAGGCAGTGGCAGGTACTTCCGGCATCTGCCACAGATGACACTACTTACCATGAAGGTTTCTCATTTCTCAAAGCCCCCTCCTCGACTCCCCTCCTCGACTCCTATCCTCGTGTCCTAGTCCCGCCCACAGAAGATGCGAGCGGAGGAGTCGAGGAGGGGAACCGAGGAGAAATGGAAGCAGCAGGCGGTTAGAGAAATGAGAACTCCTCTCCTCTGAGGGGTCATTTTAAAGAGACGTCCATTAATGATGACAGGAGGCTCAGCAGCCCTCTGTGTGATGGACAGAACTGTGTTCATGACGACTTATATACAGGGCCGTCCCTCCCTACAGGCCGATCATGCAGACTGCGTGGGGCCTCACCTTGCGGAGGGTGCCTCAACTGAGCCGAAAATGCGGCGCAATTAGTGTGGCGCGGCCCCCCCCACACACACCTACACACTGTACCACACGCACCTACACACTGTACCACACACACACTGTACCATACACACACTGTACACACAGACCTACACACTGTACAACACACCTACACACTGTACCACACACACCTACACACTGTACCACACACACCTACACACTGTACACACACACCTACACACTGTACCACACGCACCTACACACTGTACCCACACACCTACACACTGTAACACACACACCTACACACTGTACAACACACACCTACACACTGTACAAAACACACCTACACACTGTACCACACACACACTGTACCACACACACCTACACACTGTACCACACACACCTACACACTGTACCACCGCACCTACACACTGTACCACACACCTACACACTGTACCACAACTCACACGTACTGTACAACACCACACACTACACACTGTACAAAACACACCTACACACTGTACAACACGCACCTACACACTGTACAACACACACAACACACTGTACACACACCTACACACTGTACCACACAACCTACACACTGTACAACACGCCCTACACACTGTACAACACCACCTACACACTGTACCACACACACACCTACACACTGTAACACACACCTACACACTGTACACACACACCTACACACTGTACAACACACACCTACACACTGTACCACACACCTACACACTGTACAACACACCCCCCTGTACCACGCACCTACACACTGTACAACACACACCTACACACTGTACCAACACACCTACACACTGTACAACACGCACCTACACACTGTACCACACACACCTACACACTGTACCACACACACCTACACACTGTACAACACACCCTACACACTGTACAAAACACACCTACACACTGTACAACACGCACCTACACACTGTACCACACACACCTACACACTGTACCACACACACCTACACACTGTACAACACGCACCTACACACTGTACACACACACCTACACACTGTACCACACACACCTACACACTGTACAACACGCACCTACACACTGTACCACACACACCTACACACTGTACAACACACCCTACACACTGTACAAAACACACCCTACACACTGTACCACACACACCTACACACTGTACCACACACACCTACACACTGTACAACACACCTACACACTGTACAAAACACACCTACACACTGTACCACACACACCTACACACTGTACCACACACACCTACACACTGTACACACATACCTACACACTGTACCACACACAACCTACACACTGTACACACACACCTACACACTGTACCACACACACCCTACACACCAGGGTTTCCGTTAGCCGGTAATTACCGGTTTTTAAATGTATTAAAAACGGTCAATTCAAAACCTGCCGGTCAAACGTCCGGTAATAATTAGGGATGTTTCCGATCGATCGGCCGCAGGTCATTATCGGCCGATATTCACTCTAAATAGTTTGATCGGTGATCTCTATAAAGGCCGATCAGGAAGCTGGATCTGATCGATATGGACATAAACGCGAGTGAAGTATGAGAGAGAGAGAGCGAGAGCGAGAGTCTCTCTGTGGAGCTATAACCGAGGATACACTGATGGTTATCTCAGCCAATCACATCTCTGCATCCCCTGGATATTATTTTATTAACGGCTTTCATCGCGATGTTTCCAGAGAGAACAGCTGTGAGCTCCGTGCAGAAAGCAGAGCAGTGTGTATCATATATATCGAGAGAGAGAACCTGTTTCTCCCGTGTTATTATTCAAAGTTATGTAAACTTTTGAATAATGTACTTCGTCTACAAGTAGTTTTGTTGAATGTAATAATTATGTTGTTGTTTGTTGAATCATTTATTGAAAATGAATCTGAACTTTCGATCTGTTACGATTATAAACTGAAGCAATATAAAAATGAGCCATGAACTGAGTTTCAAACATCAGCATATCCGGTCAGAGTCCGCTAACTACCTGCTAACGGAAACTCTGCTACACACACGCACACGCACACGCACACACACGCACACGCACACACACACCTACAGCTCCTAAAGCATCATCAGGCTACAGCCGTTGTGTATTTTTTTATCTGAAGCACTAATGGTTTTAGAAACATCTGGACTCTGTGTTTGTAGATATCTACTAAACTAAGCAACACAGAGAGTAGGCCTGTTCTACTGAGTGATATATATGATACACACTGCTCTGCTTTCTGCTGGACCTCCCAGCTGTTCTCTCTGGAAACATCGCGATGAAATAGCAGTTACTAAAATAATATCCAGGGGATGCATGCAGAGCTGTGATTGGCTGAGATAAACCATCAGTGTATCCTCAGTTATAGCTCCTCCAGAGCCTCCTCTCCTCTCTCCTCTCTCCTCTCCTCTCTCCTCTCTCCTCTCACCTCGGTTATAGCTCCTCCAGAGAGCCTCCTCTCTCCTCTCTTTCTCCTCTCTCCTCTCTCCTCGGTTATAGCTCCTCCAGAGAGCCTCCTCTCTCCTCTCTTTCTCCTCTCTCCTCTCTCCTCGGTTATAGCTCCTCCAGAGAGCCTCCTCTCCTCTCTCTCCCTCTCCTCTCTCCTCGGTTATAGCTCCTCCAGAGAGCCTCCTCTCCTCTCTCCTCTCTCTTCTCTCTCTCTCCTCTCTCCTCTCACCTCGGTTATAGCTCCTCCAGAGAGCCTCCTCTCCTCTCTCCTCTCTTCTCTCTCCTCGGTTATAGCTCCTCCAGAGAGCCTCCTCTCCTCTCTCCTCTCTCTTCTCTCTCTCTCCTCTCTCCTCTCACCTCGGTTATAGCTCCTCCAGAGAGCCTCCTCTCCTCTCTCCTCTCTCTTCTCTCTCTCTCCTCTCACCTCGGTTGTAGCTCCTCCAGAGAGCCTCCTCTCCTCTCTCCTCTCTCCTCGTTATAGCTCCTCCAGAGAGCCTCCTCTCCTCTCTCCTCTCTCCACGGTTATAGCTCCTCCAGAGAGCCTCCTCTCCTCTCTCTCTCTCCTCTCTCCTCTCTCCTCGGTTATAGCTCCTCCAGAGAGCCTCCTCTCCTCTCTCCTCTCTCTTCTCTCTCTCTCTCTCTCTCTCTCCTCTCACCTCGGTATAGCTCCTCCAGAGAGCCTCCTCTCCTCTCACCTCGGTTATAGCTCCTCCAGAGAGCCTCCTCTCCTCTCTCCTCTCTCCTCGGTTATAGCTCCTCCAGAGAGCCTCCTCTCCTCTCTCCTCGGTTATAGCTCCTCCAGAGAGCCTCCTCTCCTCTCTCCTCGGTTATAGCTCTCCAGAGAGCCTCCTCTATCCTCTCTCCTCTCCTCGGTTATAGCTCCTCCAGAGAGCCTCCTCTCTCCTCTCTCCTCTCACCTCGGTTATAGCTCCTCCAGAGAGCCTCCTCTCTCTTCTCTCCTCTCTCTTCCCTCCTCTCTCTCTCTCCTCGGTTATAGCTCCTCCAGAGAGCCTCCTCTCTCCTCTCACCTCGGTTATAGCTCCTCCAGAGAGCCTCCTCTCTCCTCTCACCTCGGTTATAGCTCCTCCAGAGAGCCTCCTCTCTCTTCTCTCCTCTCTCTTCCCTCCTCTCTCCTCGGTTATAGCTCCTCCAGAGAGCCTCCTCGATGCTCGATCCTCGGTCCTCGTGTGCATTTAGAGAAATTAGATGTCCTTCAACATGGCGCGCTGAAATCCATTTCCGGGTCACTACCGGAGGACCGAGGAGTCGAGGAGGGAGGAGGGGAAATTAGAGAAATGAGAAACCTTCCGTGTCTGCAAAGAACTAGTTGATGTCCAGCATTACAAATTGTTCGCCAGTTTCGAAAAACAATAAAAGGGTTGGATAAAAAACATGAATTGTCTTGCTTTTTTACTGTTGTCTAAACGGAATAACATGGTTTGTTTAGATTCAATGATTTCAATATCAAATAAGAATCGTCTGAAGCATTGAGAAATGTTGCCGTGTATTAAAATACTATTTTTGGATTTGGTTATTCTTAATGTCTTTCTCAAATAGTCAAAAACGTATGATTTTGAGACAAACCTGAGGGAAATAAATGGAAATTGTTGTTTGTGCCATTCAGTTAGGATTTGAAATCTGAAATAAATATAAAGGCTATAAGATGAAAAATCCAGATTTAAACGCATACAGTTCGTATACTGCCCGGCACATCAGTAAAGCCTTACATATAAATTATAAGGTGGCAGACATCATTGAATGCATTTTGAACTGAACAATAACTGAATGAGTTTGTTTCACTCTTAGACCAGCAGGGGAACCAAATCTATGCAGACTGCTGCAATGAGTACATGAATTAACTGTCTCATCGATGTTTGTCTGAATTAATATGATAATATTACAATCATATTATTCCTATCAGCTGTCAATCACTGTTATGATTCACATATTCATTTATTGTTGAATAAACTATATTTGTGTTATACACACGCAAGGTCATCATCTTACAGTTTTGTACGCACATCGAGTCATCCGTGAGCAGAGCATCAGTTTTATCTGTGGAAGCCGTGGCGCTGTAAAAAGCCGACCAATCATCTGAGCCGGCCCGGCTAAAATAACTGGATGGCCCCTACCTGCCTGTCAGCCTTCCATCTGTGCACAAACTTATCTCGTGCCCTCATTGGTCATGTGCGCGTTCGTGTGTGTTGGAGGAGGGGCTCTGTGAGGAAGTCTGAAGGAAGGGGCAGATTTTTTCCGGTTGTGTATTTTCAAATTCTAGCGCACTCGAGCTGGTTTCTCCATTCTTACCTACTCCACCTTTAATGTATACTTGTTCAAATGGACACTAAAGATATTTTATAATATCTATTTATGATCTAATTCCCTCAGTTCGATATATGAGTTGTTTACATTTAGTTACATTTCTTCTGTTTTGTTTGCATCTGGTTTTTACATTTTTCATTCCAGTTTAATGACGTCACACAGCTAACCTCTGTAAATAAAATGATTTATTTGTTGATGTATTCATCTGAGTTCTTTTAGACCTTTATATTTCTACTGATTTAAATAAAAAAATATATCTGAAAACCTTTAAAAATAAATGACTGTTTTATTCACACAGAACCCACTGAAAACTCACACGTCCTCATATATTTGTATTTATTTATTTGTTTCTCTGTGCAGCACAAACAGGCTTTATAGGGCTTTTAAATAACGCTGTATTGTATTTTTATATGTTATGACCTGCTCAAAATGGCGGCACGGACAAGACGTTTGTAAACAGGAAGCGGGACACCCGTTGCGCATGCGCAGTGTGTCTCCCGTGCTCCCTGTAAAGATGTCTGAGCGGCGGGGAGGGAGAGAGCGAAGGAACAGAAACAAGAGGACAGAACCACAGACTCTGCGCTACTTAAACAGGCAAGGTAAGCACCGGCAGCCCCGCAGAGACCCTCTCCCGGTACCGACATGCGGCGGAAGGTGTCCTCTCTCTGAGGAGCCTGACTCCCGGTCCGTAGAGCGGCTTAAGTCTGTAGAAAAACATTAAAAACACGGAGCGGGAGCGCTGCGCTGTGGCAGGGCGTGTCCGCCATCTTGTGAGAGAAGTGGCGCCCAAACAGCAGCTGTCGCTCCGCGCGCGGGCCGCAGTTAATGTACTAAACGGAAAGAAATACAGGCGGCATTATCCCTCGTCCGGGTTTTTAGATTAATATAGCCCGGTTCGGCCCGCTGTGGACCGGCTGTGAGCGCGTCTGAGACCGAGTGTTGAGCCCGGAGAGCAGCCGCAGCTTTGTGTTTACTCCCCCCTCTTTTACTCCCCCCTCTTTTACTCCCCCCTTCTTCTCCTCCGTGTTTGTTTGGAAAGCTGCTCTGCGCATGCGCGTAGTCGGAGCGCTCAATCCTGCGTATGAGAGCAAAACAAGAAGCTTTATGATCAAATAAATAACACCCACAAAGCTCTGATTCAACACTTGATACACACTGAGTGTTAACTGGGGTTTATATCGAGATTTTGATTTCTGTGATCAGATTGCATCCAAATATCATTCAGTTTACCGCCACATTCACACGGTCTGACACCGTCACTACAGTACACTATATGACATACTGTAGTTCATTCATAGTGTAATGTAGTATATTCCTGTTTCCTTTAGATGTTTATCCCTCTTTTGGGTTTGATTCTGTGTGTTTACAGTTCCTGTGCAATGCCTGTTAACCTGCTACTTAAGCACATCATTCTCAGAGCTGTAAAGTAGCCTAAGTTTAAGTACACGTCTAAGGTACTTGTACTTAACTTGAGTATTTCAATGTGTTTCTACTGTGTACTTCTACTCCACTACAGTTCAGAGGTAAATGGTGTACTTTTACTCCACTACATGTATTTAATCCCTTTAGTTACTTCACAGATGTGGATGAATGATGTGAAATATAATCAGCTCTTAAATCAGACTTTAGTTCCACCTGGAGTAAATCCACAAGCTACCCTGCAGTATACAAAGTCATTCAAAGTAGCTGCACCTTTACCAGCTTTGAGAACACTTTCATGATCAATCATTATAAAACATATCATATATATTATTCTGAAATGGACCAATCTGCACAATCACTACTTTTACTGTCGCTACTTTCACTATATTTTGATGATAATACTTTTCTACTTTTACTTGAGGAACATTTTGAATGCAGGACTTTTACTGTAACAGAGTATTCCTACACTCTGGTACTTCTACTTTTACTCAAGTACAAGATCTGAGTACTTCTACTTTAACTCAAGTACAAGATCTGAGTATTTCTACTTTTACTCAAGTACAAGATCTGAGTACTTCTACTTTTACTCAAGATCTGAGTACTACATACTGATATACACCTGAACATCAGCAGGATAGGTCCCCTTTAAAAAAGATATATCTCAAAAATATATTTTCTCTTTTCTTTGTATCAAGTGTAAATGTAGGGTGCGCCCTCTACTGTTTAAAAAGAAATTGAAATTCCTTGTCTAATAGTCCAAGGTAACTGACTCCTAGGCTGTGTTTCATTTTGAAAGTTAAACTGTCTCTTCCTCTCCGCAGGTCGATGACGTCATTCTGAAGAGGAGCTGAAATGTCCAATGACAGCCAGGGATCTGTGAAGGGGGAGTGGCCACAATTGCCTCTCCCCCTGAGTCCGCCTCCTCTCAGGCTCCGCCCCTTTCTCCGTCCAAACCACCTGAGCTGCCAGGTAACCTGTCTGTCTCTCTCTCTGACCTGTCTCTCTCCCTCTGACCTGTCTCTCTAACCTGTCTCTCTAACTGTACCTATCTCTCTCTAACCTGTCTGTCTCTCTAACCTGTCTGTCTCCTCTCTGACCTGTCTCTCTCCCTCTGACCTGTCTCTCCCTCTGACCTGTCTCTCTAACCTGTCTCTCTCTCTCTTTCTGTACCTGTCTCTCTCTCTGACTGACTGTCTCTCTAACCTGTCTCTCTAACTGTACCTGTCTCTCTCTAACCTGTCTGTCTCTCTAATCTGTCTGTCTCTCTAATCTGTCTCTCTAACCCGTCTGTCTCTCTCTAACCTGTCTCTCTCTCTAACCTGTCTGTCTCTCTAACCTGTCTCTCTAACTGTACCTGTCTCTCTCTGTACCTGTCTCTCTCTCTGACCTGTCTCTCTCTCTGTACCTCTCTCTCTCTCTCTCTCTGTACCTGTCTCTCTCTCTGACCTGTCTCTCTCTCTGACCTGTCTCTCTCTCTGTACCTGTCTCTCTCTCTGACCTGTCTCTCTCTCTGACCTGTCTCTCTCTGACCCTCTCTCTCTCTCTCTCTCACCTGTCTGTCTCTCTCTGTACCTGTCTGTCTCTCTGACCCGTCTCTCTCTCTCTCTCTCTCTCTGTACCTGTCTCTCTCTGACCCGTCTCTCTCTCTCTCTCGCTCTCTGTACCTGTCTCTCTGACCTGTCTCTCTCTCTGACCTGTCTCTCTCTCTCTCTCTGTGTCTCACCTGTCTCTCTGACCTGTCTCTCTCTCTAACCTCTCTGACCTGTCTGTCTCTCTCTCTAACCTCTCTGACCTGTCTGTCTCTCTGACCTCGCTCACCTCTCTGTCTCTCTGACCTGTCTGTCTCTCTGACCTCTCTCACCTCTCTGTCTCTCTGACCTGTCTCTCTCTCTGACCTGTCTCTCTCTCTCCACAGATGAACTGGTGCAGGCAGGCTGGTCTAAGTGTTGGTCTCGGAGGGAGAACCGTCCGTATTATTTCAACAGATTCACCAATCAGAGTCTGTGGGAGGTGCCGGTGCTGGGTCAGCATGACGTCATTGTGAGTCACTTTGACTTTAAGATTCAAGGCTTTTATTGTCATTCGCACAGAGCTAGAGTTTAGTTATATCAATGAACATCTGAGGTCAACACAATAAAATACTTCAAATAGTGCAAGTAAATACAATAGAATAAAATAGAATAAAATAGTGCAAGGAGAGTCTATATACAAGTAATTGGAATATGATATATTGAATAAGTAATTTGTAAGTTGCAAACAGATGAATGTTATGGATGTTCTTTCAAAAGTTCAGGTGTTTAACAGTCTGGTTTAACAACACAACAACAACAACAACAACAACAACAGGAAGTTAGTCTCAACACTCAATAGGTTTGATTATATTCAGCTAATTCTTTAGTCATCTTACATCACATCATATCATATATTAAGTGAGCAATGTTCCTGATAAATAATCGTGGGTTTGAGGCTCACTGGCAGTGAATGTAGAGGATTACTTTAGTCGTGTTTTTTTGTTTTGTTTGTATATACAATCAGTACAGACCACTGTCTCATTTGTATGCATATATTTTGCTTTCCATCTCTAAATGACAAACACTGGTTTAGGGATGGGAACGATTAATCGAATATTCGAAATTATTCAGGTATGAGAATATGAGAATATGAGTTATGTATATTTTTATTGTAATTTTTTTTTTTTTTTTTTTTTTGTGAGGGTGCCTAAGTTGATTACATGTGATCAAATGGAATAATTCAATGTATACGACAGTGCCATAGCTAAGTGTGTTAGGTCTAAAGGTGTGTTTTGCTCCGCTCACCGGTCCCTCACAGCGGCAGAGCTGCAGCTGCTGATCTCTCTCTCTCTCTCGTCCGGTTATACTTCACTCGCGTTTATGTCCAGATCCATCAGATCTAGCTAGTTGTAGCTAATGATGTGGCTGCTGCCCCTCCCTACACGCAGACACGCAGACTCAAACCTCATCTTATGCCAGATCCATCAGATCTAGCTAGTTGTAGCTAATGATGTGGCTGCTGCCCCTCCCTACACGCAGGTCACGCAGACTCAAACCTCATCTTATGTCCAGATCCATCAGATCTAGCTAGTTGTAGCTAATGATGTGGCTGCTGCCCCTCCCTACACGCAGGTCACGCAGACTCAAACCTCATCTTATGTCCAGATCCATCAGATCTAGCTAGTTGTAGCTAATGATGTGGCTGCTGCCCCTCCCTACACGCAGGTCACGCAGACTCAAACCTCATCTTATGTCCAGATCCATCAGATCTAGCTAGTTGTAGCTAATGATGTGGCTGCTGCCCCTCCCTACACGCAGGTCACGCAGACTCAAACCTCATCTTATGTCCAGATCCATCAGATCTAGCTAGTTGTAGCTAATGATGTGGCTGCTGCCCCTCCCTACACGCAGGTCACGCAGACTCAAACCTCATCTTATGTCCAGATCCATCAGATCTAGCTAGTTGTAGCTAATGATGTGGCTGCTGCCCCTCCCTACACGCAGGTCACGCAGACTCAAACCTCATCTTATGTCCAGATCCATCAGATCTAGCTAGTTGTAGCTAATGATGTGGCTGCTGCCCCTCCCTACACGCAGGTCACGCAGACTCAAACCTCATCTTATGTCCAGATCCATCAGATCTAGCTAGTTGTAGCTAATGATGTGGCTGCTGCCCCTCCCTACACGCAGGTCACGCAGACTCAAACCTCATCTTATGTCCAGATCCATCAGATCTAGCTAGTTGTAGCTAATGATGTGGCTGCTGCCCCTCCCTACACGCAGGTCACGCAGACTCAAACCTCATCTTATGTCCAGATCCATCAGATCTAGCTAGTTGTAGCTAATGATGTGGCTGCTGCCCCTCCCTCACGCAGGTCACGCAGACTCAAACCTCATCTTATGCCCACATTCCAGCTGAGAGGGTCTTCTCTACAGCTGGCCTGATAGTGAATCGCTCAGCACCCGCCTCTCCCCTGAGTAGACATGCTCATATCCTTAAAGAAGAATGAGTATTGAATAGCTGCATTCTGTGATAGGCCCTGTTAGAGGTTATTGATCTCTGTTGTGATAGGGTTACGTTACCCTAACCCGTTATGTTGTTCGTGTATGATCCCTCTTTCATTTAAAAACCAAGTTATGTTTTAAGCATGAAAGCTGTAGGCCTATAGCTGTCGACTGTTCAAACTGTGATCACCAGTTCAATACATTTGACAAATTCGACTTGGTTTCTACTTTTTCAACATGTATTTATTTATTTTTCAAAAACTTTCCCAACTTTTTTTTTGTACAATTCTTCCACATTTCTTATTTTTTTATAGGATGTGTACATTTCGGTTAACCGTTTTTTGGGGGTCGAATATTCGAATATACATTTGCTTTCACATTCCCGTCCCTACACATTGTCGAAACGCAATAAAAATATTTTTGATCAGACATCATTCATCATCAAGTCTAAAAACGTCGAGACAAAACGAACCTTAGTCGATATCAAAAAAGTCTTCCGTCCACACGGAATCGCTCAAGAAACGTGTCCGTCCACACGAGACCGCTCGCCCGCTGGAGACGCTGTAGTACATATGCCAGGCCTGTAAGTGGCGCTGTACTCCCGCCACAAAATACACCAAAAGCAGCGAAGAAGACCCCCCGAGCATGGTTGCCATGGTCGCCTGGTTGCCCTTCTGGTTATTCTCCGCGGTGGATTTAGCAACATGTAGTTCATGTAGTTCATGTCGTTCTCCAGGTCCACTTGTTGCTGATGGTTGTGGGAGAGGAGCTGTAGATGTTGCACTAACATCTGTAGCATGGTCAGTAGCGTCTGGAGCACAAAACGCAACCCTGTGATCCGCCATTGTTGTTGTTGTTGTTGGCGAAACGCGGGTGACGCGGAGGTGGGGAGAGGCGGGGCTATGGCGTCATCGTTATCAGGAAATGATCGTATAGGGCGTACACACGGAGCCGTTTGGGCGCCCAGAGCGTTTAGTCCGCAGATCTACCCACCTTGGGACCCGTTACCGTTATCCGCGTTTCCGTGTCGGCCTCGTGTGGACGAACCATCCATAAGATAGAGAACTGTAGCGGATACAACCCGTTTCGTCTCCGTGTAAACGTGGCCTAAGAGATTTAGAAGATATTCAGAAAATGCAAAAGGTGTCATCAAAGGATATTTAATGAAAGCTCTGAATACCTCAGGAAAATCAATCGTGATGTAAAGAACTCTCTCTACATGTCTGTCTGCCTTTCTGTCTGTCTGCCTGTCTGTCTGTCTGCTGTCTGTCTGTCTGCCTGTCTGCCTGTCTGTCTGTCTGCCTGCCTGTCTGTCTGCAGTCTGATCCTTTAGGTCTGAATGCGGCGCCTGCAGAGGGGGGGGACGGTAACCTCGGTAACGGCCAGAGGAAGAGGAGGAACTCTGAGGAGCAGGGGGCGGGGCCTAACAGCATCAAAAGACCCAAGGTACCAACATCATGACGACATTAGATACAAAACTACAATAAAGAAAATATATCATCTTTTTTTCCAAATAAATTGTCTTTCCAATCTATTTTATTAAACACCTTGAATCCAGATCACTCCTCGATGGAGATTCAAGAATAATTTTGTTGATTACATAAAATACTCACTGTTTTCACACATACATGTATATATGATCCAATATGTATATATGATCCAATATGTATATATGATCCAATATGTATATATGATCCAATATGTATATATGATCATTTTAATTAATTTCTTATCTTATAGTTACTTAACTGTATATCATTTAATTGTTATCTTTGATTTTATCTTTAATTGTATTCATCTCTAATCTGTGTGAATCTGTCCTGTTTTCATTCTCACCCTGTTGCTGTTCAACTACTGACTTCCCCCACGGGGATAAATAAAGCTCCGTCTTACCTTTGATTCTCTGTGGACTGTTTTCCTCCAGAAGCCCAAATGAAACATTGAAAGCTGTAAAGCGGCGCCCAAACAACTACTATCAGCAAATTCTGAAAGTGTAATGGAATACGGCCAACAAATGAAACTTGTGCTTGTCTTATATTGTACTTCTTAAATATAAATGTAAACATATATTACACAGTATTCATGTGTTAATAAGACCTCTTTTCAAATACATTCAGTCAATTAAAGTTGGAAACATTTTCTAACATATCTCAGTTGATTAGAAAAAAGCCCAACAACTTATTCCCAAGCTTGAAAAGCCCCCTTCATGTTCCTCCTGATGATCATCTCTCTTCTGTTCTAAGGGATGAGCTGCCGACACTCACAGCATGACTTACCTACATCTGATTGATTTAGCTTATAACTGAACTCACGAGGCGATACACCTCCCCTCAGTGGCCCAGACCTTCGTATGTGTTTCTGTCCGTGGCCCTCGGTGAAAAAGCTTCGGACCCCCCGGTGTAATCACTGTTAACCCTGCGTTGTTCCCAGGTGGAGCCCACCACTCCCATCTCACCAGCACCCCCGGGCTGAAACCCTGGAGCTCCGCCCCCGAGGACAAACCGGCCCCGCCGGCCACGCCCACAACCCCAAGCCCCGCCCCCGCTCCATACAGACCAGCTGTGTGAGTCCTCCATTACACATCCAATCATTGCATTTTATTTGTTGTGTTTATATTTTTTGTAATTGACTTTTTATTGGCATGGAGTGTCAAACATGTCCCAGCATGTTGTACACTGCATCTTTACATGAAGGACAAATGTGTTCATAGTTCTTCTCAGCAACATGATGACACGAAACACAGATGAGAAAGACGTAAAGACAACAAAATAAAACAGTGAACACTTAGGGAGTAGAGATCTCTCTCCAGGTCTGGATCTGTGGAACTAAGTCAGGCCTTTATTTGTTGTTGTGTTTGTTTTTTAATAACAAACGTATTTTGGATGGTGGATGTAAAAGATAGTCTTTTATATTTGTCTTATAAAATATGACATACGACGTAAAATAATGATATATATATATATATTGTAGTAGTAATGATATCATCTAATTGTAAATATGTATTGGATGTAGACGTACATTTTGTTAATAATTTAGTTCTGGGAGAAGGGTGGGATTAAATGAGTAAACTTCTCCCCCCCCCTTTCTGATGTCTAATTGTAGATCATTTGTTTATATATAATTTGTAAGTCAGTAATATTTTTGTTTATCAATTTGACCCTGCTTCAGTTTGTACAGTATCATAATTCTCTTGTTTCATTTCATTATTATTTTTTGTATTATTGCTTTACACGTTCTAAATAAATCAAATCAAATTTTGGAGATTTAACGTTGTTGTTGTTGTTGTTGTTTGTTTTTCAAGGATCTACTGGGATCTGGATGTTCAGACCAATGCTGTGATCAGAGAGCACCCCCCGCCAACCACCTGCACCCCCACCCTGAGATCGAGCTGCAGAGAGCCCAGCTGGTCACCAAACTCCGTCAACACTACCACGAGCTGTGCCACCAGAGAGAAGGTACCCCCAACACACACACACCACACACACACACACCACACAACACACACACACACACACACACACACACACACACACACACACACACACACACACACACACACCTGATGGATCTGAACAGCTTCCTGCTCTGGAAGTCTTGAACTGAGACCTCTTTTATTTGTTGGTCCTGACCTGGGACTAATTTGAACCCTAACAAGTCTCAAGTCCCAAAGTCAAGACCCAGGTCAGAACCAACTAATTCAAGAAGTGTCGGGTTAGAATTTGTCCAAGGTCAGGACAAAACAAGCTTACAAGTCCTGGGGTTAGTCTCACGTCAAGTCTCAGGTCAGGACCAACTGATCTAAGATATGTCAGGGTTAGAGTTTGTCCCACGTGAAGACCAACACATCCCAGATGAGGACTAAGAACTCTTTAGAGCAGTTGGTCCTAACCTGGTACTTGACCTAAGACTTACCCCAGGACTTGTAGGAGTTCTAGGTCCTGACCTGGGATTCGTTGGTCTTCACGTTGGACTAACTCTAACCCTGAAACTTCTTAGTTGGTCCTGACCTGAGACTTGATGTGAGACTGACCCCAGAACTTGTTATTCTTTACCTGGGATTTGTTGGACTATACAGCAGTCCATTTGTTGTCCTTACCTGGGACTTGACATAGGGACTTGTTGGTCCTGACATTGGCCTAACTCTAACCCTAACAGGTCCCAGGTCAAGACTAACAAGTCCCAATGTCAAGACCAGCGTGTACCATGTCAAGTCCAAGGTCAGGACCAACTAATCCAAGAAGTGTCAGGGCGAGAGTTTGTCCAATGTCAGGACCAAGAACGCTTACAAGTCCTGGGGTTAGTCTCACATCAAGGAACTTGTTGGTGTTGACGTGGGACTTGAGGTGGAACTTGTTGGTGTTGACGTGGGACTTGAGGTGGAACTTGTTGGTGTTGACGTGGGACTTGAGGTGGAACTTGTTGGTGTTGACGTGGGACTTGAGGTGGAACTTGTTTATGTTGACGTGGGACTTGAGGTGGAACTTGTTGGTGTTGACGTGGGACTTGAGGTGGAACTTGTTGGTGTTGACGTGGGACTTGAGGTGGAACTTGTTGGTGTTGACGTGGGACTTGAGGTGGAACTTGTTGGTATTGACGTGGGACAAACACTCAGCCTGACACTTCTTGTTTGTATATTAGGTGGTCCTGACCTGGGACCTAACCCTAACCCCAGGACCTCATAGTGTTCCCTGAGATTTGTCCGTGAACAGGGTTCTAAGTCTTTCTGTGTGTTCAGGTATCGACCCGCCCAGAGAGTCGTTTAACCGCTGGCTGCTGGAGAGGAAAGTGATCGACAAAGGTCAGGACACTTTCCTGCCGAGTGACTGCGACCCGGTCATCTCGCCCTCCATGTTCAGAGAGGTCATGAACGACATTCCCATCAGGTACCCGTCTGCCCGTCTGGACCCAAAGTGTGTCTCCTTAAACCCGCCTCTCTGTTCTAACGTTGATGATGTATTTCATGTGTGTGTCTCAGGTTGGCCCGTATTAAATACAAAGAGGAGGCCCGGAAGCTTCTGTTTAAATACGCTGAAGCCGCCAAGAAGATGATCGACTCCAGGTAGGTCACCATCAGAGGAGGGAGTACTAGGGCTGCAACAAACGACTCATTTGATAATCGATTAATGAAACGATGAATCGATTATTCGGATCGTTAAGGTTTTAACGATACTACAACTTTCATCGATACTGCTTATCGATCCGGTCCTTTAACGATAGTCTTAACGGTTCTTTTGAAAATAAATAAGGTAAATTAACTAAACAAATTGTGAACAAAACTAACATTGCTTTTTATTTAAATTAAATACATAATATTTCACATCAAAAGAAACAACAGTTTTTTTAACAAATCATATTAAATAATGTGATGACAGAACTGTAAACAGAACAGCTGAAACTTTAACAAACTAAATAACTCAGTTACCTCTAATCATCAACCCATGTTTGAATCATTGAGTTAACTGTGTGTTGCTGCTAGCATACAGAACACCTGACGTGGAAACGTTGCTCGTGGATGGGGCTACAGAGCTACTAGAAAGACAGTGGAACCCGGTGCATTTCTCCGTCTGGATGTGGTGCACTTTTGCTAAATGTTCAGACAAATTGCTCGTGTTCCCGCCCTGACGTGCTGAACTCTTATTGCACTTTAGGTAACGAGCATTGTCCACATCGAGACGGGTAAAGTTTAACCACACCTTGGAGCGCTTCTCTCCGCCATCTCCTCCGTGTGTGTGTGTGTGTTGCAGCAGCTGTGTGTGTGTGTGTGTTGCAGCAGCTGTGTGTGTTGCTGCATGTTGCAGAGCGTGTGTGTAAACTGCCCCGCCCCCTCGCACACAGACGGGGGAGAGAGAGATCTCTCGTCTGGATTGGAAAGATCGAAAAATATCATAGACGCATTTTGTAGTCTTATTGCATATTAGAAACGGAGTTGGCGACACTAAGACTGCGATATAATGTTTATCTAGCAATAATACATATGACATATATGTTTTAAATGTCTCCTGTACCGATAAAAAGACCGTTAACGTTGGAGCTGAACTGCCTGTGAAACACACGTGATGACGTCACCAACGAATCGACGACTGAATTAGTTGGCAACTAATTTGGTCATCGATTTAATCGATTAAGTCGATTAGTTGTTGCACCCCTAGTACAAATACTCTGATACTGTACTTAAGTAGATTGTTCTGGTATCAGTACTTTTACTTTGACTCCGTACATTTTTCACACAAATACCTGAACGTTCTACTTCTTACATTTTCCAAACAGGCTGGTTACTTTAGTTTTAATCTGCATATGGTATCGTGATCATTATTATTTCGAGTCGTCGCGTCCCTATTTCAATCTTAATGTCATACAGTAAACACAATCAGTGTATCCATCCTTTCCTGGTCGTCTCTAAAGAAGATCGACCAATGAGAACTCGGCTCTTTTCCCATCATCCTCGGAGCTATCATAGCTCTGTCCTGTTTATGTCTGCTTTGAACTTTTGACCTTTGACCTCTTACCTGCAGGAATGCCAGTCCGGAGAGCAGGAAGGTGGTGAAGTGGAACGCTGAAGACACCATGAGCTGGCTGCGCCGAGATCACTCCGCCAGCAAGGAGGACTACATGGTGAGCAGTTGGTGGTCATTGACGAAGACCCCCCTTTTTTTCCATTAATGACTCCTCGATGCACATTCCCCCGCTTATCAAGTATTAATAACCTCTGAAATGTCTGAATTGACCAATCAGAATCGAGTATTCAACTAAGCCCTGTAATAACCTCTAATAATTAGTCCTTAAAGGGGACCTATCATGCAAAATGCACTTTGTGATGTCTTTTATACATACATATGTGTCCCCGGTGTTCCAGGGAACTCACAAAGTGTCAGAAAACACAACCCTCTCTCTTTTCCTCCATACCCAAATCTCTAAAAACGGGGCTGCAACGGATTTGATACGGGTGGATTTTTTATTTGCACCTTTTTGACGTAATGTAGGTGCACTCCGCCTGATTGGTCAACTCTCCACCAATCAGGGGAATGAGAGGTTGGGCCATGTTGACTCTCCACTCGTAATCACAGCAAGCATGATAACATGACGCTCGTGCCGGGGCCGTGTCACGCCCCCTCTTCCGCATGGGGGCGTGGTCAGCTGAATCAGACCTTGCAAAGACAGAGCTGGAGTGAGGCAAAATGAGGCATGGCTAAAATGCATGATCTGTTTCATATTTTGAAAATAAAACGTATTAATATACCTTATATATATATATATATATATTATATATATATATATATATATACCTTATATATTATTTAAATATAGCATGATAGGTCCCCTTTAACTTAAAACAAAAGAACAGCCACTAGATGGCAGACGTGTCCTATCCTGCAGATTGCAGTGTTCTTCAACCTCTTTGGAGCCACGGTACATTGTTCACATTGAAACCATGTTACTAAATGAACCATTGTAGTCTATTATAGCACATATGTAATGACAAGTCTCTCAATTTGGCTACAAGTTCAGCTCCTCAGTAGCTCTTAGAGATTTCTCTGTGCAGTGTTTCTCAAAAATGTCCTGTTTTTAAGTGACGGTGTTTGGTTTGGAAATCACATTTGAGCTAGCTTGTGACCACGGCTCTGTTTTATTTGCAGCAACTAAATCATGTTTTTCTGGACAGATGAAGTGAAATTGGACAGTTTCCCAGTGCTCACCTGACCCTCTCTCACGGCACAGTGGTTGAGAAACAGTGATGTAATGTTCTTCTGTGTGTAGGACCGTCTGGAGCACCTGAGGAAACAATGCGGCCCTCACCTCACCGCCGTCGCCAAGGACTCAGTGGAGGGAATCTGCTCCAAGATCTACCAGCTCTCTGTGGAGTACAGCCGCAGACTGAGGAGCATTCACCTGGCTCTGCTGCCAGACCCCCCACAGGTACTCTCACACACACACACACACACACACACACACACACACACACACACACACACACACACACACACACACACACACCTGGCTCTGCTGCCAGACCCCCCCACAGGTACACACACACACACACACACACACACACACACACATACACACACACACACACACACCTGGCTCTGCTGCCAGACCCCCCACAGGTACTCACACACACACACCTGGCTCTGCTGCCAGACCCCCCCACAGGTACACACACACACACACACACACACCTGGCTCTGCTGCCAGACCCCCCCACAGGTACTCACACACACACACACACACACACACACACACCACACACACACACTGGCTCTGCTGCCAGACCCCCCACAGGTACTCACACACACTCACCTGGCTCTGCTGCCAGACCCCCCCACAGGTACTCTCACACACACACACACACACACCACACACACACACACACACACACACACACACCTGGCTCTGCTGCCAGACCCCCCCCACAGGTATACACACACACGGCTCTGCTGCCAGACCCCCCCACAGGTACACACACACGGCTCTGCTGCCAGATCCCCCCACAGGTACACACACACCTAAGCCTGCTCCTGGACCCCCCCACTTATAACACAGACAGAGACACACACACATACGCATATACACAAACCTGAGTCCCCCCCACATGTAGCTGTTTGCTTTGTGTGTGTGTTCTAAGTGTGTGTCTCTGTGTGTTCAGAGGCCAGTGGTTCCCCCCCCCAGCAGAGGTTGGTGTACTGCTTCCCGGTGCGTCTGGCCCCCCCCTCGCCCCCCCTCCCCCGCGTCGAGCTGCACTTTGAGAACGACGTGGCCTGCCTGCGCTTCAAAGGGGAGATGGTGAAGGTCAACAGAGGTCACTTCAGCAAACTGGTGAGTAACCACGGCAACATGTAGCGGTACTGACATCACCACGGCAACATGTAGCGGTACTGACATCATCACGGCAACATGTAGCGGTACTGACATCACCACGGCAACATGTAGCGGTACTGACATCACCACGGCAACCTGTAGCGGTACTGACATCACCACGGCAACATGTAGCGGTACTGACATCACCACGGCAACATGTAGCGGTACTGACACATCCACGGCAACATGTAGCGGTACTGACCCCCCCTGTCTGTCTCTCAGGAGCTTTGTACAGGTACAGCTGCATCGATGACCCTCGCTTTGAGAAGTTCCTGACCAGAGTCTGGTGCCTCCTGAAGAGATACCAGGTCAGCTGACTGTGTTAACCAATCCCTGAGCTCCCCTGACAGCCTATGTTTGGTAGAGGAGGGCTTAACGAGGTGTGTGTTTCAGGTGTTGTTTGGCAGCGGTGCTAACGAGGGCAGTGGCCTGCAGGGGGCGCTGCCGGTTCCCGTGTTCGAGGCACTGATGCGACAGTTTGGAGTTTCTTTCGAGTGTTTCGCCTCGCCGCTCAACTGCTACTTCAAACAGTTCAGCTCCGCCTTCCCCGACACCGACGGATACTTCGGATCCAGAGGGTGAGACCCGCAGTGTGTGGTGTTACAGTAATTACTGTCCCCAGTATATTGCAGTATTTTTAACCCTCTGTGTGTTTTCAGGCCGTTCCTGTCTTTCTGTCCGGTCAGCGGCTCCTTTGAAGCCAACCCTCCCTTCTGTGAAGAGCTGATGGACGCCATGGTGACACACTTTGAGGTTTGTCCAGTTACTGTTTAATACCTGACAGGTGTACCACAGGTGGGTGGTCTTAAACCGGGCTGTACTGGTTCTTGAACCGGGCTGTACTGCGGTCTTAAACCGGGCTGTACTGGGTCTTAAACCGGGCTGTACTGGGTCTTGAACCGGGCTGTACTGCGGTCTTAAACCGGGCTGTACTGGTCTTAAACCGGGCTGTACTGGGTCTTAAACCGGGCTGTACTGGGTCTTAAACCGGGCTGTGCTGCGGTCTTAAACCGGGCTGTACTGGGTCTTAAACCGGGCTGTACTGGGGTCTTAAACCGGGCTGTACTGGGTCTTAAACCGGGCTGTACTGGGGTCTTAAACCGGGCTGTACTGGGTCTTAAACCGGGCTGTACTGGGTCTTAAACCGGGCTGTACTGGGTCTTAAACCGGGCTGTACTGGGTCTCTGGTCCCTCTAGGGTCTGCTGGAGAAGTCCTCTGAGCCGCTGTCCTTCATCGTCTTCGTCCCTGAGTGGCGCGACCCCGTGACCCCGGCTCTGACCCGGATGGAGGCCAGTCGGTTCCTCCGGCACCAGATGACCGTCACAGCGTTCGAACACGAGTACCGGTCCGGCAGCCAGCACATCTGCAAGAGGTATTGATGCTATTACATGTAGATTCAAGATTCAAAGGTGTTATCATCAGATGCTCAGCAGCTACAGAGTAGAAATGGCAATGACATTCTTCTGACCTGAGCTCCTCCAACGATGCAACATGTATAATAACATACAAAAAAAACAAATTAAGAAGAGTGCAATAAGTCTATCTACCTGTAATAGATGTACTACTACATTACTGTGTATCTGTGTACTTTCAGAGATGAGATGTACTACTACCACTACTACGTTACTCTGTTTCTGTGTACTTTCAGAGATGAGATGTACTGCATTACTCTGTATCCTAATGACTGTTTCTGTGTACTTTCAGAGATGAGATGTACTGCATTCCTCTGTATCCGTGTACTAATGACTGTTTCTGTGTACTTTCAGAGATGAGATGTACTGCATTCCTCTGTATCCGTGTACTAATGACTGTTTCTGTGTACTTTCAGAGATGAGATGTACTGCATTCCTCTGTATCCGTGTACTAATGACTGTTTCTGTGTACTTTCAGAGATGAGATGTACTGCATTACTCTGTATCTGTGTACTAATGACTGTTTCTGTGTACTTTCAGAGATGAGATGTACTACCGGGCGGTCCATGGTACTGCAGTTATTTTCCTCCAGAACGATGCTGGTTTTTCTAAGTGGGCTCCGACCCCTGAGCGCCTGGCCGAGCTCACGGCGGCGTACCAGCCCTCCCCCTCCTGCCCCCCCCCCATGTCCTCTCCTGGCCCCGCCTCCACAGAGAAAGACTCCGCCCCTAAGCCTGCTGATAGGCCGCAGAGTGCTGTGATGTCACCAGGTAGCCATGATGACAACAACAACAACAACGGCAACAACACGAACAGCAGCAGCAGCAGCAGCGGCAGCAGTCCTGTAGAAAAGGTGGCCGCTGTGTAAAGAAAATTGCCCCGCCTCCATAGAGAAAGACTCCGCCCCTAAGCCTGCTGACAGGCTGCAGAGTGCTGTGATGTCACCAGGTAGCCATGATGACAACAGCAACAACACGAACAGCAGCAGCGGCGGCAGCGGTCCGTGAAAAAGTGGCCGCCGTGTAAAAAAGTGTCTCCTCTTCACCTGTGTACAGTTTTCTGTTTTTCATTGTTTGTTTTGATCGTCGTCTCTTCAGATTGTCCCTCACCAGCACCTGTAGCATTTGTCCACATACCCACAATGCCATTCTGCAGCCGCCAGCAGCTCTTCTGATTGGTCGAAGATCTGACATCACTTCGCCTGGAGCTTATGTTCGTGTCCAGGTGGTGGCTTAGCCAACAAGCCGCCAATGAGATGTCGGAGCTCCAGCAATAAAAAACATTCTCACGCAGCTGTGATTTGATTGGTCCCCCCCACCGACAGACAGGGCTTGGTGATTGGTTGAAAAAAAGGCAGCTATAGTTTCTATTGGACTCTTCTTCAAGCCCTGCCTCCCTGGGAAGGCCTGGCCAATCGGTGCACATCTCTCAGAGGTGGTGCATTGTGGGACATGGAGTCAGAGCAGGTTCCCGACGTTAGGTCGTTAACGGGAAGGCGGCAGAATAATGAAAGTGAGAGAACAGGCGGGACTCGAACCGGTCAGAGAGGACAGACGTCTTTTTTTAACTTGTGTTTCAGAGTCATGAGAAGGACTCTGTTTAACCACAACATAAACACAGCTTTCTTCCCCGTACCACTCTAAATATTCACTTTGTAGGTACTGTTCCACAATCCACAATGAAATCACATTATTGACCTATTGACTGAAAGGGGATGATGACAAATTAAAGACAATTTAAATTCATCTTTCTCTCAACGGTTACCTTTTTACTTTTCTGAAACCACCCTTAATTTAGTGCTTCATATTGTACAACATGAAGTCCTCTGGTTGGCAGACTCCTCACACTGTCTTCTGATTGGCCCACTGTCTCCGGGCGCTGTTCTCTGATTGGCTGACGGTCTCTGGGCTGTTTCCGGGGACTTTCACAGCGCGGTGTCCTCTGATTGGCTGACTGTGTTCAGAAACTGTCACTGTCCTCTGATTGGCTGACTGTGTTCAGAAACTGTCCTCTGATTGGCTGACTGTGTTCAGAAACTGTCACTGTCCTCTGATTGGCTGACTGTGTTCAGAAACTGTCCTCCGATTGGCTGATGTGTTCAAAACTGTCACTGTCCTCTGATTGGCTGACTGTGTCCAGAAACTGTCCTCTGATTGGCTGACTGTTCAGAAACTGTCACTGTCCTCTGATTGGCTGACTGTGTCCAGAAACTGTCCTCTGATTGGCTGACTGTTCAGAAACTGTCACTGTCCTCTGATTGGCTGACTGTGTCCAGAAACTGTCCTCTTTTGGCTGACGGTCTCCGGGCTGTTTCCGGGGGACTTTCACAGGGTGCTGTCCTCTGATTGGCTGACGGTCTCGGGCTGTTTCCGGGGGACTTTCACAGGGCGCTGTCCTCTGATTGGCTGACTGTGTTCAGAAACTGTCCTCTGATTGGCTGACTGTGTTCAGAAACTGTCCTCTGATTGGCTGACTGTGTTCAGAAACTATCCTCTGATGGACTGCCTGACTCTGATTGGGTCACTGTCTCTGGGAGCTGTCCTCTGATTGGCTGACTGTAGATACTGTACAGTTAAACTGATATGAAGTCTGTTGATATTTTGCTCATCTGCTGTTAAATTGATTGAAAAACAAATGTAATTGTTCTTTTTTTATTTGATTTAATTTAACATTTTTAAAAAGAGTTGGAAAAGTCTTGATACAGTCTATGATAGTTTGTTTTAAACTAAACCAAAGTGTTATTAAGAAAATCTATATGACCTTGTATGTAAAGTAGAAGTGTGTATGCGTCAGTCTAACAGCATTATTTTTATAACTCTCCGCCCGTCTCTCTGTTTTTATGCTTTGTTGTTATTTGTGTTTTGTTGTGCATGAAACCTTTTGGACAAAATCCTCCTGAACGTTTCTCAGACGGTGTTTGCCGCTGCGCCAACGACACATAGCTGGAGACCTGTCCCCATCGTCTCCTAACACGTGTAACACAGCAGAGGTTATAACGGGTAGCAACACATGCTGTATGTCCTAACCACGGATGTCTTCTCATGTTACTGAACGATTTTAACTTCACATGAAATGGACTTTGATGCTTCGATGCTTTGATCTTTGATGCTTTGATGCTTTGATCTTTGATGCTTCGATGCTTTGATCTTTGATGCTTTGATCTTTGATGCTTTGATCTTTGATGTTTTAAATGGTTGCGCTGATGAAGACATCATGGTTGGTTATTACATATTGCATGTGTTATTACAATGTAATCAAATAAAATGCAACTCCCACATTTTCATCAACCTTGTTGTTGTTGTTGTTGTTATTAGTGTTCCAAATATATTTGTTTTGTTTGTAAACATTTTTTGAGAATTATTTCTTAATTTAATTGTATTCTGTCCTACCTGTCTCTCTCTCTCTCACCTGTCTCTCTCCACCTGTCTCTCTCCACCTGTCTGTCTCTCTCTCACCTGTCTCTCCATCTGTCTCTCTCACCTGTCTCTCTCCACCTGTCTGTCTCTCTCTCACCTGTCTCTCTCCATCTGTCTCTCTCCACCTGTCTCTCTCTCCACCTGTCTCTCTCTCTCACCTGTCTCTCTCCACCTGTCTCTCTCACCTGTCTCTCTCTCTCCTCACCTGTCTCTCTCCACCTGTCTCTCTCTCTCCACCTGTCACTCTCTCCACCTGTCTCTCTCACCTGTCTCTCTCCACCTGTCTCTCTCACCTGTCTCTCTCCACCTGTCTCTCTCCACCTGTCTCTCTCTCCACCTGTCTCTCCACCTGTCTCTCTCTCTCACCTGTCTCTCTCCACCTGTCTCTCTCTCTCTCTCTCACCTGTCTCTCTCCACCTGTCTCTCTCTCTCTCACCTGTCTCTCTCCACCTGTCTCTCTCTCCACCTGTCTCTCTCTCCACCTGTCTCTCTCTCACCTGTCTCTCTCCACCTGTCTCTCCACCTGTCTCTCTCTCACCTGTCTCTCTCTCTCTCAACTGTCTTCTCTCCTCACCTGTCTCTCTCTCCACCTGTCTCTTCTCTCTCACCTGTCTCTCTCTCTCTCACCTGTCTTCTCTCCTCACCTGTCTCTCTCTCCACCTGTCTCTCTCTCTCACCTGTCTCTCTCTCTCACCTGTCTCTCTCTCCTCACCTGTCTCTCTCTCACCTCCCACATTTTATATCTTTTGCAATATGTCGTGTTTTGTTGTGTGTTTGCAACCTGTGTTGTTACATAAACGTTTTTTATCGCGCTGCAGAGAATCTCAAAATGTTTCTTCTACTTTTAGAGTTTTCTGTTAAGGAGCAGTCCGACATGTTGGGATGTTGTGTTCCCTGTAAATCTGGATTATTATGTTTAAACTATTTGAAGCTGGCATTCCCCCTGCTTCCAGTCGTCGTGCTAAGCTAGGCTAACGTTGGACGAGTCCTTTAATATTTGGTGAACACTTTGGTAAAGCTGCATTACAGGAGATGTTTTATTGTAATGAAGAGATCTGTATCTGATAAAGTCTCTCTCCTTTGGACAAAACATGTCGTGTCTCGTGATTACAACAAATATTACATTATTTTTCAAGTTAAGACCTGTATCAATAAGTTCAATACAAATATTTCTTATTTTAGGATTTGTATTCAATAAATGATTTAATTATGAAAACAAATATCCCAAAATATATTTTCCTAGTCCTTCATTGAGGAAGATGCATCTCTCATAATAATTAGATACATGTATTATGATGATTAGTCCAAGAGGTTTCATCTCCTATTTGTCTTTTCTTTTGAATTTTAAATTAGACGCCATGTTTGTAGTCCTTTCAGTCCGTCCAGCATCGTTTCCCAGCAGCCACCTCTCTCACAGGAAGGGAGAACTACTAGTCTGAAATTAATCTGAATTATTCTGTTTTTACTGTCAGGAATATATATTTAAATAAGATAAACATTCTCTCTCTCTCCACCTGTCTCTCTCTCTCTCCACCTGTCTCTCTCTCCACCTGTCTCTCTCTCTCTCCACCTGTCTCTCTCTCTCTCCACCTGTCTCTCTCTCTCCACCTGTCTCTCTCTCTCTCCACCTGTCTCTCTCGCTCTCTCTCACCTGTCTCTCTCTCCACCTGTCTCTCTCTCTCTCCACCTGTCTCTCGCTCTCTCTCACCTGTCTCTCTCTCACCTGTCTCTCTCTCTCTCTCACCTGTCTCTCTCTCCACCTGTCTCTCGCTCTCTCTCACCTGTCTCTCTCTCCACCTGTCTCTCTCTCTCTCTCTCACCTGTCTCTCTCTCCACCTGTCTCTCTCTCTCTCCACCTGTCTCTCCTCTCGCTCTCTCTCCACCTGTCTCTCTCTCTCTCCACCTGTCTCTCTCTCTCTCCACCTGTCTCTCTCTCTCTCCACCTGTCTCTCTCTCTCTCACCTGTCTCTCTCTCTCTCTCCACCTGTCTCTCTCTCTCTCCACCTGTCTCTCTCTCTCTCCCACCTGTCTCTTCCACCTGTCTCTCTCTCTCTCCACCTGTCTCTCGCTCTCTCTCACCTGTCTCTCTCTCCACCTGTCTCTCTCTCTCTCCACCTGTCTCTCGCTCTCTCTCACCTGTCTCTCGCTCTCTCACCTGTCTCTCTCTCTCCACCTGTCTGTCTCTCTCTCTCTCCACCTGTCTCTCTCTCTCTCCCCTGTCTCTCGCTCTCTCTCACCTGTCTCTCTCTCCACCTGTCTCTCTCTCTCTCCACCTGTCTCTCGCTCTCTCTCACCTGTCTCTCTCTCCACCTGTCTGTCTCTCTCTCCTCACCTGCTCTCTCTCTCCACCTGTCTCTCTCTCTCTCTCACCTGTCTCTCTCTCTCTCCACCTGTCTCTCTCTCTCTCTCACCTGTCTCTCTCTCCACCTGTCTCTCGCTCTCACCTGTCTCTCTCTCTCTCCACCTGTCTCTCTCTCTCTCCACCTGTCTCTCGCTCTCTCTCACCTGTCTCTCTCTCCACCTGTCTCTCTCTCTCTCCACCTGTCTCTCTCTCTCTCTCCTCACCTGTCTCTCTCTCTCTCTCACCTGTCTCTCTCTCCTCACCTGTCTCTCTCTCCTGTCTCTCGCTCCACCTGTCTGTCTCTCTCTCCACCTGTGTCTCTCTCTCCACCTGTCTCTCTCTCCTCACCTGTCTCTCCTCACCTGAGAGAGACCTGTCTCTCCCTCTCACCTGTCTCTCTCTCTCACTTGTCTCTCTCCTCACCTGTCTCTCTCTCTCCACCTGTCTCTCTCTCCTCACCTGTCTCTCTCTCTCCTCACCTGTCTCTCAACCTGTCTCTCTCTTCTTCACCTGTCTCCTCTCACCTGTCTCTCTCTCTCTCCACCTCTCTCTCCACCTGTCTGTCTCTCTCCTCACCTGTCTGTCTCTCTCTCCACCTGTCTGTCTCTCTCCTCACCTGTCTCTCTCTCTCCACCTGTCTCTCTCCTCACCTGTCTTTCTTTCTCTCTCTCTCTCACCTGTCTCTCTCCTCACCTGTCTCTCTCTCTCCACCTGTCTCTTTCTCTCCACCTCTCTCTCCTCACCTGTCTCTCTCTCTCCACCTCTCCGTCTCTCTCCTCACCTGTCTGTCTCTCTCTCTCCACCTGTCTGTCTCTCTCCTCAACTGTTTCTCTCTCTCACCTGTCTCCCTCTCCTCACCTGTCTCTCTCTCTCTCTCACCTGTCTCTCTCCTCACCTGTCTCTCTCTCTCCACCTGTCTCTTTCTCTTCACCTGTCTCTCTCTCACCTCTCTCTCCTCACCTGTCTCTCTCTCTCTCTCCACCTCTCTCTCCTCACCTGTCTCTCTCTCTCTCTCCTCCACCTGTCTGTCTCTCTCCTCACCTGTCAGGAATATTATATTTGAATTAAATAAACATTTGATTTTTAACATATTACATTTAATCTAGTCATTTTAAAAACCCTCATGAAGAGGCCAATAAACAGTGACGTCACATCTGTTGCACATCTTCCTATAAAGTGTTAAAAATGTACTTAAACATTGTACTAATAACAGCGACTCCGCTCAGAGATTGAACACAGTTAAAGACCTATATGTTATCAGAGGTGCGTGTTAAAAATACAATAAAAACATGACAACTAAGAGCAGACACTACATGTTAGCTGAGAACAGAGCCTTATCTCCATGGGCCAGGCCTATATACTGTTGGCCAAACTCCAGAAATGTTAATAATAAAAATGGTAAAGTAATAATAATAATAAATCACTTTTATCCGTTGTTTTTATTGGAGTTGTGGTGCTCAATTGTGAAGGGGCTAACCGGAAGCGTTTAGCCTGTTAGCTGCTGTTAGCTTCACAGCGGAATTAACTTCCTGATACAAACAAATATCAGCTCTTGTGAAAAATATCTACTTTCGGTTGATCTGAAAACCTCCGTCAGCCCAGAGCCAGAGTCACTAACCGGTAAACAGCCGGTAAAGGGGCTTTGTAACGGAAACCGCTGTTAGCTCCAGTTAGCCTAGCTCCGGAGGACCGTGTGATGGGGGCGCAGCGCAGTGAGGGAGGCCGGGAAGGGCTGCTGCTGGACGGGGAGCAGGAGGAGCAGAGACCGGTAACTACCGCAGCTAACCAGGCTAAAACCACACACCTCATCTGTTGTTGTGTGTACTATATGTGGTACATTTGAGTACTCTAGGTTATTACATTATATTTTATTGTGTTACTATATTTGCAGAGGTGTAAAGTCACTAAGTTTATGTACTCAAGTACTGTACTTAATACAATTTTGAGGTACTTGTACTTTACTTTTATGCTACTGTGTACTTCTACTCCACTACTCCAGCTTTAATAACACTTTAATGATCAATCATTCTAAAACATATCATCTATATTATTCTGAAATGGACCAATCTGCACAATGACTACTTTTACTGTCGCTACTTTCACTATATTTTGATGAGAATACTTTCCGAGCGTTAAATAAAGCAGTCGGTGTTCTTTGTGTTGAAGGCGCCGTGGAACCTGATGATCAAACACCGACAGATCCAGCGCAGAGGACGCCGCTCACACATGGCCGTCAGGTGTGTGTGTGTGTGTGTGTGTGTGTGTGGCTTTTTTGTGCCATTATGACAACCATTTTTCATCAACCTTGTTGCTCACCTGTCTCTCTCTCTCCACCTGTCTGTCTCTCTCTGACCTGTCTCTCTCTCTCTCTCTCTCCATCTGTCTCTCTCTCTCCACCTGTCTCTCTCTCTCCTCTCCTGTCTCTCTCTCCCTGTCTGTCTGCAGCTACACAGACCCTCAGGTGTCGATGGATCTCTTGAGGGCGGTGCTTCAGCCGAGCTTTAACGATGACATCATGGCCGTGTTCAGGAAGTACCATAAGGTCAGAGGTCACACTAACTATTGTTGTTATTATCACTTCAAACAGAAACAAAGGCTTGAATTAAGCTCTAAAGCTAAATGTGACTCAGATACTGATTGTGTTGCAGTTCTTTGACAAAGCGGCGCAGAACGTGAAGGAGAACGTCAGCGAGGAGGTGCAGACGGATCAGCTGATCAGAGAGGCCTGCAGGAACGCTCTGGAACACGTGAGCTCACTTCCTGTTGCTCTCATCACATATGAGTTCACTTCCTGTTGTTTCCTCCTGATGCTCTGTGTTCTTGTGTGGTTACCATGGTTTTCTGTGATGTCATCACCAGGCCAAACAGCTGTTTCCAGAGGCGGAGGTGAAGAAGGCGGGGCCAGAGGCCGCCATCAAGGTAAGAACTGACCAATGACAGCACCCCGAAAATTACATATTATTTTAGTAATGCATTCATTGTTAAAGTTAAATATGTTTTATTAAAGTGACAAAAACATTTGAAAACCTCACTTTGGATCTTCTCATCTTTGGATCACCAAAGTGTTTACGAATATTATCTGAATAATAACTGTGTTTCCTGACAGAGGGCCAGAGCTGCTGATGAGGACTACAGTCAGAGAGGAAGCCCCGCCCCTAAGAAGGTCCGTCGGAAAAGCACAAAAATCTAACCTGGGCAGAGCATCCCTCTTGATGCGACTGTAGTTATAATAATATGACTGTAGTTACAGTAATGAGACTGTAGTTGCAGTAATGTGACTGTAGTTACAGTAATGTGACTGTAGTTGCAGTAATGAGACTGTAGTTACAGTAATGAGACTGTAGTTACAGTAATGAGACTGTAGTTGCAGTAATGTGACTGTAGTTACAGTAATGTGACTGTAGTTGCAGTAATGAGACTGTAGTTGCAGTAATGTGACTGTAGTTACAGTAATGTGACTGTAGTTGCAGTAATGTGACTGTAGTTGCAGTAATGTGACTGTAGTTACAGTAATGTGACTGTAGTTGCAGTAATGAGACTGTAGTTGCAGTAATGTGACTGTAGTTACAGTAATGTGACTGTAGTTACAGTAATGTGACTGTAGTTGCAGTAATGAGACTGTAGTTACAGTAATGTGACTGTAGTTGCAGTAATGTGACTGTAGTTACAGTAATGTGACTGTAGTTACAGTAATGTGACTGTAGTTGCAGTAATGAACTGTAGTTACAGTAATGTGACTGTAGTTGCAGTAATGTGACTGTAGTTGCAGTAATGTGACTGTAGTTACAGTAATGTGACTGTAGTTACAGTAATGAGACTGTAGTTGCAGTAATGTGACTGTAGTTACAGTAATGTGACTGTAGTTGCAGTAATGAGACTGTAGTTGCAGTAATGTGACTGTAGTTGCAGTAATGTGACTGTAGTTACAGTAATGAGACTGTAGTTACAGTAATGTGACTGTAGTTGCAGTAATGTGACTGTAGTTGCAGTAATGAGACTGTAGTTGCAGTAATGAGACTGTAGTTAGTACAGTAATGTGACTGTAGTTGCAGTAATGAGACTGTAGTTGCAGTAATGAGACTGTAGTTGCAGTAATGTGACTGTAGTTGCAGTAATGTGACTGTAGTTGCAGTAATGTGACTGTAGTTGCAGTAATGAGACTGTAGTTACAGTAATGTGACTGTAGTTGCAGTAATGAGACTGTAGTTGCAGTAATGTGACTGTAGTTACAGTAATGTGACTGTAGTTACAGTAATGAGACTGTAGTTGCAGTAATGTGACTGTAGTTACAGTAATGTGACTGTAGTTGCAGTAATGAGACTGTAGTTGCAGTAATGTGACTGTAGTTGCAGTAATGAGACTGTAGTTACAGTAATGTGACTGTAGTTGCAGTAATGAGACTGTAGTTGCAGTAATGTGACTGTAGTTACAGTAATGTGACTGTAGTTGCAGTAATGTGACTGTAGTTACAGTAATGTGACTGTAGTTGCAGTAATGTGACTGTAGTTACAGTAATGTGACTGTAGTTGCAGTAATGAGACGTAGTTACAGTAATGTGACTGTAGTTGCAGTAATGTGACTGTAGTTACAGTAATGTGACTGTAGTTGCAGTAATGAGACTGTAGTTGCAGTAATGAGACTGTAGTTACAGTAATGTGACTGTAGTTACAGTAATGTGACTGTAGTTTGCAGTAATGTGACTGTAGTTACAGTAATGTGACTGTAGTTGCAGTAATGAGACTGTAGTTACAGTAATGTGACTGTAGTTGCAGTAATGTGACTGTAGTTACAGTAATGTGACTGTAGTTACAGTAATGTGACTGTAGTTGCAGTAATGAGACTGTAGTTACAGTAATGTGACTGTAGTTGCAGTAATGAGACTGTAGTTGCAGTAATGTGACTGTAGTTACAGTAATGTGACTGTAGTTACAGTAATGAGACTGTAGTTGCAGTAATGTGACTGTAGTTACAGTAATGAGACTGTAGTTGCAGTAATGAGACTGTAGTTGCAGTAATGAGACTGTAGTTGCAGTAATGTGACTGTAGTTGCAGTAATGAGACTGTAGTTGCAGTAATGTGACTGTAGTTGCAGTAATGAGACTGTAGTTACAGTAATGTGACTGTAGTTGCAGTAATGAGACTGTAGTTGCAGTAATGTGACTGTAGTTACAGTAATGTGACTGTAGTTGCAGTAATGAGACTGTAGTTGCAGTAATGAGACTGTAGTTGCAGTAATGTGACTGTAGTTGCAGTAATGAGACTGTAGTTACAGTAATGTGACTGTAGTTACAGTAATGTGACTGTAGTTACAGTAATGTGACTGTAGTTGCAGTAATGTGACTGTAGTTACAGTAATGTGACTGTAGTTGCAGTAATGAGACTGTAGTTACAGTAATGTGACTGTAGTTGCAGTAATGTGACTGTAGTTACAGTAATGTGACTGTAGTTACAGTAATGTGACTGTAGTTGCAGTAATGTGACTGTAGTTACAGTAATGTGACTGTAGTTGCAGTAATGAGACTGTAGTTACAGTAATGTGACTGTAGTTGCAGTAATGTGACTGTAGTTACAGTAATGTGACTGTAGTTACAGTAATGTGACTGTAGTTGCAGTAATGAGACTGTAGTTACAGTAATGTGACTGTAGTTGCAGTAATGAGACTGTAGTTGCAGTAATGTGACTGTAGTTACAGTAATGTGACTGTAGTTACAGTAATGAGACTGTAGTTGCAGTAATGTGACTGTAGTTACAGTAATGAGACTGTAGTTGCAGTAATGAGACTGTAGTTGCAGTAATGAGACTGTAGTTGCAGTAATGTGACTGTAGTTGCAGTAATGAGACTGTAGTTGCAGTAATGTGACTGTAGTTGCAGTAATGAGACTGTAGTTACAGTAATGTGACTGTAGTTGCAGTAATGAGACTGTAGTTGCAGTAATGTGACTGTATTACAGTAATGTGACTGTAGTTGCAGTAATGAGACTGTAGTTGCAGTAATGAGACTGTAGTTGCAGTAATGTGACTGTAGTTGCAGTAATGAGACTGTAGTTACAGTAATGTGACTGTAGTTGCAGTAATGTGACTGTAGTTGCAGTAATGAGACTGTAGTTGCAGTAATGTGACTGTAGTTGCAGTAATGAGACTGTAGTTACAGTAATGTGACTGTAGTTGCAGTAATGAGACTGTAGTTGCAGTAATGTGACTGTAGTTGCAGTAATGAGACTGTAGTTACAGTAATGTGACTGTAGTTGCAGTAATGAGACTGTAGTTGCAGTAATGTGACTGTAGTTACAGTAATGTGACTGTAGTTGCAGTAATGTGACTGTAGTTGCAGTAATGAGACTGTAGTTGCAGTAATGTGACTGTAGTTGCAGTAATGAGACTGTAGTTACAGTAATGTGACTGTAGTTGCAGTAATGAGACTGTAGTTGCAGTAATGTGACTGTAGTTACAGTAATGTGACTGTAGTTGCAGTAATGTGACTGTAGTTGCAGTAATGAGACTGTAGTTGCAGTAATGTGACTGTAGTTGCAGTAATGTGACTGTAGTTACAGTAATGTGACTGTAGTTGCAGTAATGTGACTGTAGTTGCAGTAATGAGACTGTAGTTGCAGTAATGTGACTGTAGTTGCAGTAATGAGACTGTAGTTACAGTAATGTGACTGTAGTTGCAGTAATGAGACTGTAGTTGCAGTAATGTGACTGTAGTTACAGTAATGTGACTGTAGTTGCAGTAATGTGACTGTAGTTACAGTAATGTGACTGTAGTTGCAGTAATGAGACTGTAGTTACAGTAATGTGACTGTATTGCAGTAATGTGACTGTAGTTACAGTAATGTGACTGTAGTTGCAGTAATGAGACTGTAGTTGCAGTAATGTGACTGTAGTTACAGTAATGTGACTGTAGTTGCAGTAATGTGACTGTAGTTACAGTAATGTGACTGTAGTTGCAGTAATGTGACTGTAGTTACAGTAATGTGACTGTAGTTACAGTAATGAGACTGTAGTTGCAGTAATGTGACTGTAGTTGCAGTAATGTGACTGTAGTTACAGTAATGTGACTGTAGTTGCAGTAATGTGACTGTAGTTACAGTAATGTGACTGTAGTTGCAGTAATGTGACTGTAGTTGCAGTAATGTGACTGTAGTTACAGTAATGTGACTGTAGTTGCAGTAATGAGACTGTAGTTACAGTAATGTGACTGTAGTTGCAGTAATGAGACTGTAGTTGCAGTAATGTGACTGTAGTTACAGTAATGTGACTGTAGTTGCAGTAATGTGACTGTAGTTACAGTAATGAGACTGTAGTTGCAGTAATGTGACTGTAGTTACAGTAATGAGACTGTAGTTGCAGTAATGTGACTGTAGTTACAGTAATGAGACTGTAGTTGCAGTAATGTGACTGTAGTTGCAGTAATGTGACTGTAGTTGCAGTAATGTGACTGTAGTTGCAGTAATGTGACTGTAGTTACAGTAATGAGACTGTAGTTACAGTAATGAGACTGTAGTTGCAGTAATGTGACTGTAGTTACAGTAATGAGACTGTAGTTACAGTAATGTGACTGTAGTTGCAGTAATGAGACTGTAGTTACAGTAATGTGACTGTAGTTGCAGTAATGAGACTGTAGTTGCAGTAATGAGACTGTAGTTACAGTAATGTGACTGTAGTTACAGTAATGAGACTGTAGTTACAGTAATGTGACTGTAGTTGCAGTAATGTGACTGTAGTTGCAGTAATGAGACTGTAGTTGCAGTAATGAGACTGTAGTTACAGTAATGTGACTGTAGTTGCAGTAATGAGACTGTAGTTACAGTAATGTGACTGTAGTTACAGTAATGAGACTGTAGTTGCAGTAATGAGACTGTAGTTGCAGTAATGAGACTGTAGTTGCAGTAATGTGACTGTAGTTACAGTAATGAGACTGTAGTTGCAGTAATGAGACTGTTTGCAGTAATGTGACTGTAGTTACAGTAATGAGACTGTAGTTACAGTAATGTGACTGTAGTTGCAGTAATGAGACTGTAGTTACAGTAATGTGACTGTAGTTGCAGTAATGAGACTGTAGTTGCAGTAATGAGACTGTAGTTACAGTAATGTGACTGTAGTTACAGTAATGAGACTGTAGTTTACAGTAATGTGACTGTAGTTGCAGTAATGAGACTGTAGTTGCAGTAATGTGACTGTAGTTACAGTAATGTGACTGTAGTTGCAGTATGAGACTATAGTTACAGTAATGTGACTGTAGTTACAGTAATGAGACTGTAGTTGCAGTAATGAGACTGTAGTTACAGTAAATGGACTGTAGTTACAGTAATGAGACTGTAGTTTGCAGTAATGAGACTGTAGTTACAGTAATGTGACTGTAGTTGCAGTAATGAGACTGTAGTTGCAGTAATGAGACTGTAGTTGCAGTAATGAGACTGTAGTTGCAGTAATGAGACTGTAGTTGCAGTAATGTGACTGTAGTTGCAGTAATGAGACTGTAGTTACAGTAATGTGACTGTAGTTGCAGTAATGAGACTGTAGTTGCAGTAATGGGACTGTAGTTACAGTAATGTGACTGTAGTTGCAGTAATGAGACTGTAGTTACAGTAATGTGACTGTAGTTGCAGTAATGAGACTGTAGTTGCAGTAATGAGACTGTAGTTGCAGTAATGAGACTGTAGTTGCAGTAATGTGACTGTAGTTGCAGTAATGAGACTGTAGTTGCAGTAATGAGACTGTAGTTACAGTAATGTGACTGTAGTTGCAGTAATGAGACTGTAGTTGCAGTAATGAGACTGTAGTTGCAGTAAGAAGACTGTAGTTGCAGTATGAGACTGTAGTTACAGTAATGTGACTGTAGTTACAGTAATGAGACTGTAGTTACAGTAATGTGACTGTAGTTGCAGTAATGTGACTGTAGTTACAGTAATGTGACTGTAGTTGCAGTAATGAGACTGTAGTTACAGTAATGTGACTGTAGTTGCAGTAATGAGACTGTAGTTACAGTAATGTGACTGTAGTTACAGTAATGAGACTGTAGTTACAGTAATGTGACTGTAGTTGCAGTAATGAGACTGTAGTTGCAGTAATGAGACTGTAGTTGCAGTAATGAGACTGTAGTTGCAGTAATGTGACTGTAGTTGCAGTAATGAGACTGTAGTTACAGTAATGTGACTGTAGTTACAGTAATGGACTGTAGTTGCAGTAATGAGACTGTAGTTGCAGTAATGAGACTGTAGTTACAGTAATGTGACTGTAGTTGCAGTAATGAGACTGTAGTTGCAGTAATGAGACTGTAGTTGCAGTAATGAGACTGTAGTTGCAGTAATGAGACTGTAGTTGCAGTAATGAGACTGTAGTTGCAGTAATGAGACTGTAGTTGCAGTAATGAGACTGTAGTTACAGTAATGTGACTGTAGTTGCAGTAATGAGACTGTAGTTACAGTAATGAGACTGTAGTTACAGTAATGAGACTGTAGTTACAGTAATGAGACTGTAGTTACAGTAATGTGACTGTAGTTGCAGTAATGAGACTGTAGTTACAGTAATGTGACTGTAGTTGCAGTAATGAGACTGTAGTTACAGTAATGAGACTGTAGTTACAGTAATGAGACTGTAGTTACAGTAATGTGACTGTAGTTGCAGTAATGAGACTGTAGTTACAGTAATGAGACTGTAGTTACAGTAATGAGACTGTAGTTACAGTAATGAGACTGTAGTTACAGTAATGAGACTGTAGTTGCAGTAATGTGACTGTAGTTACAGTAATGAGACTGTAGTTGCAGTAATGAGACTGTAGTTACAGTAATGTGACTGTAGTTACAGTAATGTGACTGTAGTTGCAGTAATGAGACTGTAGTTGCAGTAATGAGACTGTAGTTGCAGTAATGAGACTGTAGTTACAGTAATGTGACTGTAGTTACAGTAATGAGACTGTAGTTGCAGTAATGAGACTGTAGTTGCAGTAATGAGACTGTAGTTACAGTAATGAGACTGTAGTTACAGAATGTGACTGTAGTTACAGTAATGAGACTGTAGTTACAGTAATGAGACTGTAGTTACAGTAATGTGACTGTAGTTGCAGTAATGAGACTGTAGTTACAGTAATGAGACTGTAGTTGCAGTAATGAGACTGTAGTTACAGTAATGAGACTGTAGTTACAGTAATGAGACTGTAGTTGCAGTAATGTGACTGTAGTTACAGTAATGAGACTGTAGTTGCAGTAATGAGACTGTAGTTACAGTAATGTGACTGTAGTTACAGTAATGTGACTGTAGTTACAGTAATGAGACTGTAGTTGCAGTAATGAGACTGTAGTTGCAGTAATGAGACTGTAGTTACAGTAATGAGACTGTAGTTGCAGTAATGTGACTGTAGTTACAGTAATGAGACTGTAGTTGCAGTAATGAGACTGTAGTTGCAGTAATGAGACTGTAGTTGCAGTAATGTGACTGTAGTTGCAGTAATGAGACTGTAGTTACAGTAATGAGACTGTAGTTGCAGTAATGTGACTGTAGTTGCAGTAATGAGACTGTAGTTGCAGTAATGTGACTGTAGTTGCAGTAATGAGACTGTAGTTGCAGTAATGTGACTGTAGTTGCAGTAATGAGACTGTAGTTACAGTAATGAGACTGTAGTTACAGTAATGAGACTGTAGTTGCAGTAATGAGACTGTAGTTACAGTAATGTGACTGTAGTTGCAGTAATGAGACTGTAGTTGCAGTAATGTGACTGTAGTTGCAGTAATGAGACTGTAGTTACAGTAATGAGACTGTAGTTGCAGTAATGAGACTGTAGTTACAGTAATGAGACTGTAGTTACAGTAATGAGACTGTAGTTGCAGTAATGTGACTGTAGTTACAGTAATGAGACTGTAGTTACAGTAATGAGACTGTAGTTGCAGTAATGGACTGTAGTTACAGTAATGAGACTGTAGTTGCAGTAATGAGACTGTAGTTGCAGTAATGAGACTGTAGTTGCAGTAATGAGACTGTAGTTACAGTAATGTGACTGTAGTTGCAGTAATGAGACTGTAGTTACAGTAATGTGACTGTAGTTGCAGTAATGAGACTGTAGTTACAGTAATGAGACTGTAGTTACAGTAATGAGACTGTAGTTACAGTAATGAGACTGTAGTTACAGTAATGAGACTGTAGTTGCAGTAATGAGACTGTAGTTACAGTAATGTGACTGTAGTTGCAGTAATGAGACTGTAGTTACAGTAATGAGACTGTAGTTACAGTAATGAGACTGTAGTTACAGTAATGAGACTGTAGTTGCAGTAATGAGACTGTAGTTGCAGTAATGTGACTGTAGTTGCAGTAATGAGACTGTAGTTGCAGTAATGTGACTGTAGTTGCAGTAATGAGACTGTAGTTGCAGTAATGTGACTGTAGTTGCAGTAATGAGACTGTAGTTGCAGTAATGTGACTGTAGTTGCAGTAATGTGACTGTAGTTGCAGTAATGAGACTGTAGTTGCAGTAATGTGACTGTAGTTGCAGTAATGAGACTGTAGTTGCAGTAATGTGACTGTAGTTGCAGTAATGAGACTGTAGTTGCAGTAATGTGACTGTAGTTGCAGTAATGAGACTGTAGTTGCAGTAATGTGACTGTAGTTGCAGTAATGAGACTGTAGTTGCAGTAATGTGACTGTAGTTGCAGTAATGAGACTGTAGTTGCAGTAATGTGACTGTAGTTGCAGTAATGGACTGTAGTTACAGTAATGAGACTGTAGTTGCAGTAATGAGACTGTAGTTACAGTAATGAGACTGTAGTTACAGTAATGAGACTGTAGTTGCAGTAATGTGACTGTAGTTACAGTAATGAGACTGTAGTTACAGTAATGAGACTGTAGTTGCAGTAATGTGACTGTAGTTACAGTAATGAGACTGTAGTTGCAGTAATGAGACTGTAGTTGCAGTAATGTGACTGTAGTTACAGTAATGAGACTGTAGTTGCAGTAATGGACTGTAGTTGCAGTAATGAGACTGTAGTTGCAGTAATGAGACTGTAGTTGCAGTAATGTGACTGTAGTTGCAGTAATGAGACTGTAGTTACAGTAATGTGACTGTAGTTGCAGTAATGAGACTGTAGTTACAGTAATGAGACTGTAGTTACAGTAATGAGACTGTAGTTACAGTAATGAGACTGTAGTTACAGTAATGAGACTGTAGTTGCAGTAATGAGACTGTAGTTACAGTAATGTGACTGTAGTTGCAGTAATGAGACTGTAGTTACAGTAATGAGACTGTAGTTACAGTAATGAGACTGTAGTTACAGTAATGAGACTGTAGTTGCAGTAATGAGACTGTAGTTGCAGTAATGTGACTGTAGTTGCAGTAATGAGACTGTAGTTGCAGTAATGTGACTGTAGTTGCAGTAATGAGACTGTAGTTGCAGTAATGAGACTGTAGTTGCAGTAATGTGACTGTAGTTGCAGTAATGAGACTGTAGTTGCAGTAATGTGACTGTAGTTACAGTAATGTGACTGTAGTTGCAGTAATGAGACTGTAGTTACAGTAATGAGACTGTAGTTGCAGTAATGAGACTGTAGTTGCAGTAATGTGACTGTAGTTGCAGTAATGAGACTGTAGTTACAGTAATGAGACTGTAGTTGCAGTAATGTGACTGTAGTTACAGTAATGTGACTGTAGTTACAGTAATGTGACTGTAGTTGCAGTAATGTGACTGTAGTTACAGTAATGTGACTGTAGTTGCAGTAATGTGACTGTAGTTGCAGTAATGAGACTGTAGTTACAGTAATGAGACTGTAGTTACAGTAATGTGACTGTAGTTGCAGTAATGAGACTGTAGTTACAGTAATGTGACTGTAGTTACAGTAATGTGACTGTAGTTGCAGTAATGAGACTGTAGTTGCAGTAATGAGACTGTAGTTACAGTAATGAGACTGTAGTTACAGTAATGTGACTGTAGTTGCAGTAATGAGACTGTAGTTACAGTAATGAGACTGTAGTTACAGTAATGAGACTGTAGTTGCAGTAATGAGACTGTAGTTACAGTAATGTGACTGTAGTTACAGTAATGTGACTGTAGTTGCAGTAATGAGACTGTAGTTGCAGTAATGTGACTGTAGTTGCAGTAATGTGACTGTAGTTGCAGTAATGAGACTGTAGTTGCAGTAATGAGACTGTAGTTGCAGTAATGTGACTGTAGTTACAGTAATGAGACTGTAGTTGCAGTAATGAGACTGTAGTTACAGTAATGTGACTGTAGTTGCAGTAATGAGACTGTAGTTACAGTAATGTGACTGTAGTTACAGTAATGTGACTGTAGTTGCAGTAATGAGACTGTAGTTACAGTAATGAGACTGTAGTTACAGTAATGAGACTGTAGTTGCAGTAATGAGACTGTAGTTACAGTAATGTGACTGTAGTTACAGTAATGAGACTGTAGTTGCAGTAATGAGACTGTAGTTACAGTAATGTGACTGTAGTTACAGTAATGTGACTGTAGTTGCAGTAATGAGACTGTAGTTGCAGTAATGTGACTGTAGTTGCAGTAATGTGACTGTAGTTGCAGTAATGAGACTGTAGTTGCAGTAATGAGACTGTAGTTGCAGTAATGTGACTGTAGTTGCAGTAATGAGACTGTAGTTGCAGTAATGTGACTGTAGTTGCAGTAATGAGACTGTAGTTGCAGTAATGTGACTGTAGTTGCAGTAATGAGACTGTAGTTGCAGTAATGTGACTGTAGTTGCAGTAATGAGACTGTAGTTGCAGTAATGAGACTGTAGTTGCAGTAATGAGACTGTAGTTGCAGTAATGAGACTGTAGTTGCAGTAATGAGACTGTAGTTGCAGTAATGAGACTGTAGTTACAGTAATGTGACTGTAGTTGCAGTAATGAGACTGTAGTTACAGTAATGAGACTGTAGTTGCAGTAATGTGACTGTAGTTACAGTAATGAGACTGTAGTTGCAGTAATGTGACTGTAGTTGCAGTAATGAGACTGTAGTTGCAGTAATGTGACTGTAGTTGCAGTAATGAGACTGTAGTTACAGTAATGAGACTGTAGTTGCAGTAATGAGACTGTAGTTACAGTAATGAGACTGTAGTTACAGTAATGAGACTGTAGTTGCAGTAATGAGACTGTAGTTACAGTAATGAGACTGTAGTTACAGTAATGAGACTGTAGTTACAGTAATGAGACTGTAGTTACAGTAATGAGACTGTAGTACAGTAATGTGACTGTAGTTGCAGTAATGAGACTGTAGTTGCAGTAATGAGACTGTAGTTACAGTAATGAGACTGTAGTTACAGTAATGAGACTGTAGTTACAGTAATGAGACTGTAGTTACAGTAATGTGACTGTAGTTGCAGTAATGAGACTGTAGTTGCAGTAATGAGACTGTAGTTGCAGTAATGAGACTGTAGTTGCAGTAATGTGACTGTAGTTACAGTAATGAGACTGTAGTTGCAGTAATGTGACTGTAGTTGCAGTAATGAGACTGTAGTTGCAGTAATGAGACTGTAGTTGCAGTAATGAGACTGTAGTTGCAGTAATGAGACTGTAGTTGCAGTAATGAGACTGTAGTTGCAGTAATGAGACTGTAGTTGCAGTAATGAGACTGTAGTTACAGTAATGTGACTGTAGTTACAGTAATGAGACTGTAGTTGCAGTAATGAGACTGTAGTTGCAGTAATGTGACTGTAGTTGCAGTAATGAGACTGTAGTTGCAGTAATGTGACTGTAGTTGCAGTAATGAGACTGTAGTTGCAGTAATGTGACTGTAGTTACAGTAATGAGACTGTAGTTGCAGTAATGAGACTGTAGTTACAGTAATGTGACTGTAGTTGCAGTAATGAGACTGTAGTTGCAGTAATGTGACTGTAGTTACAGTAATGTGACTGTAGTTGCAGTAATGAGACTGTAGTTACAGTAATGTGACTGTAGTTGCAGTAATGAGACTGTAGTTACAGTAATGAGACTGTAGTTACAGTAATGGACTGTAGTTACAGTAATGTGACTGTAGTTGCAGTAATGAGACTGTAGTTACAGTAATGAGACTGTAGTTACAGTAATGAGACTGTAGTTGCAGTAATGAGACTGTAGTTGCAGTAATGAGACTGTAGTTGCAGTAATGAGACTGTAGTTGCAGTAATGAGACTGTAGTTGCAGTAATGTGACTGTAGTTGCAGTAATGTGACTGTAGTTGCAGTAATGAGACTGTAGTTACAGTAATGTGACTGTAGTTGCAGTAATGAGACTGTAGTTGCAGTAATGAGACTGTAGTTGCAGTAATGTGACTGTAGTTGCAGTAATGAGACTGTAGTTGCAGTAATGAGACTGTAGTTGCAGTAATGAGACTGTAGTTACAGTAATGTGACTGTAGTTGCAGTAATGAGACTGTAGTTACAGTAATGTGACTGTAGTTGCAGTAATGAGACTGTAGTTGCAGTAATGTGACTGTAGTTGCAGTAATGAGACTGTAGTTGCAGTAATGAGACTGTAGTTACAGTAATGTGACTGTAGTTGCAGTAATGAGACTGTAGTTGCAGTAATGTGACTGTAGTTACAGTAATGTGACTGTAGTTGCAGTAATGTGACTGTAGTTGCAGTAATGTGACTGTAGTTGCAGTAATGAGACTGTAGTTGCAGTAATGAGACTGTAGTTACAGTAATGTGACTGTAGTTGCAGTAATGAGACTGTAGTTACAGTAATGTGACTGTAGTTGCAGTAATGAGACTGTAGTTGCAGTAATGTGACTGTAGTTGCAGTAATGAGACTGTAGTTACAGTAATGTGACTGTAGTTGCAGTAATGAGACTGTAGTTGCAGTAATGAGACTGTAGTTACAGTAATGTGACTGTAGTTGCAGTAATGAGACTGTAGTTACAGTAATGTGACTGTAGTTGCAGTAATGAGACTGTAGTTGCAGTAATGAGACTGTAGTTACAGTAATGAGACTGTAGTTGCAGTAATGAGACTGTAGTTGCAGTAATGAGACTGTAGTTGCAGTAATGAGACTGTAGTTACAGTAATGAGACTGTAGTTACAGTAATGAGACTGTAGTTGCAGTAATGAGACTGTAGTTGCAGTAATGAGACTGTAGTTGCAGTAATGAGACTGTAGTACAGTAATGAGACTGTAGTTGCAGTAATGTGACTGTAGTTACAGTAATGAGACTGTAGTTGCAGTAATGAGACTGTAGTTGCAGTAATGTGACTGTAGTTACAGTAATGAGACTGTAGTTACAGTAATGAGACTAGTTGCAGTAATGAGACTGTAGTTACAGTAATGAGACTGTAGTTACAGTAATGAGACTAGTTGCAGTAATGAGACTGTAGTTACAGTAATGAGACTGTAGTTACAGTAATGAGACTAGTTGCAGTAATGAGACTGTAGTTACAGTAATGAGACTGTAGTTGCAGTAATGAGACTAGTTGCAGTAATGAGACTGTAGTTGCAGTAATGAGACTAGTTGCAGTAATGAGACTGTAGTTACAGTAATGAGACTGTAGTTACAGTAATGAGACTAGTTGCAGTAATGTGACTGTAGTTACAGTAATGAGACTGTAGTTACAGTAATGAGACTAGTTGCAGTAATGAGACTGTAGTTACAGTAATGTGACTGTAGTTACAGTAATGAGACTGTAGTTACAGTAATGAGACTAGTTGCAGTAATGAGACTGTAGTTGCAGTAATGTGACTGTAGTTGCAGTAATGAGACTGTAGTTGCAGTAATGTGACTGTAGTTGCAGTAATGAGACTGTAGTTGCAGTAATGAGACTGTAGTTACAGTAATGAGACTGTAGTTGCAGTAATGAGACTGTAGTTGCAGTAATGAGACTGTAGTTGCAGTAATGTGACTGTAGTTGCAGTAATGAGACTGTAGTTGCAGTAATGAGACTGTAGTTACAGTAATGAGACTGTAGTTGCAGTAATGAGACTGTAGTTGCAGTAATGAGACTGTAGTTACAGTAATGTGACTGTAGTTACAGTAATGTGACTGTAGTTGCAGTAATGTGACTGTAGTTGCAGTAATGAGACTGTAGTTACAGTAATGTGACTGTAGTTACAGTAATGAGACTGTAGTTGCAGTAATGAGACTGTAGTTACAGTAATGAGACTGTAGTTGCAGTAATGTGACTGTAGTTGCAGTAATGAGACTGTAGTTGCAGTAATGTGACTGTAGTTACAGTAATGAGACTGTAGTTGCAGTAATGTGACTGTAGTTGCAGTAATGTGACTGTAGTTGCAGTAATGTGACTGTAGTTACAGTAATGAGACTGTAGTTACAGTAATGTGACTGTAGTTACAGTAATGAGACTGTAGTTGCAGTAATGAGACTGTAGTTACAGTAATGAGACTGTAGTTACAGTAATGAGACTGTAGTTGCAGTAATGAGACTGTAGTTACAGTAATGTGACTGTAGTTGCAGTAATGAGACTGTAGTTGCAGTAATGTGACTGTAGTTACAGTAATGAGACTGTAGTTACAGTAATGTGACTGTAGTTACAGTAATGTGACTGTAGTTGCAGTAATGAGACTGTAGTTACAGTAATGTGACTGTAGTTACAGTAATGTGACTGTAGTTGCAGTAATGTGACTGTAGTTGCAGTAATGAGACTGTAGTTACAGTAATGTGACTGTAGTTACAGTAATGAGACTGTAGTTGCAGTAATGAGACTGTAGTTACAGTAATGAGACTGTAGTTACAGTAATGTGACTGTAGTTGCAGTAATGAGACTGTAGTTACAGTAATGTGACTGTAGTTACAGTAATGAGACTGTAGTTACAGTAATGTGACTGTAGTTACAGTAATGAGACTGTAGTTACAGTAATGAGACTGTAGTTACAGTAATGTGACTGTAGTTGCAGTAATGAGACTGTAGTTACAGTAATGTGACTGTAGTTACAGTAATGAGACTGTAGTTACAGTAATGTGACTGTAGTTACAGTAATGTGACTGTAGTTGCAGTAATGAGACTGTAGTTGCAGTAATGAGGGTCTCAGTGTATTAACGTGGTGTCTGTCTCCACAGAGGAGGGCTCGTCCAGTTGCAGCGGCGTCTGATCGAGCTCATGGCTTCCCCTCTCAGTGAGTATCAGGTAGATCTGCATCAGGTAGATCTGCATCAGGTAGATCAGCATGAGGTAGATCTGCATGATGTAGATCAGCATGAGGTAGATCTGCATGAGGTAGATCAGCATGAGGTAGATCTGCATGAGGTAGATCTGCATCAGGTGTTTTCTGCATCACCTGACTGTGTGTTTCTCCTCAGAGCAAAGCCCAAGTCTGACTCCATCAAGAAAGAAGGTCCAAAGGTGAGTCTACCTTCTAAAACATTAAAGATCACGTGGAGCCACTGAGAGTCTGAGGGCCTCTTCTGGGTCCATCAGGTCCTGTTCTGATGTAATGCTTATGTTATGATATCTTCATTGGGAGGCTTTTCCTAGCAGACATTGATGTGTGATAGTTTGCAAATATGTATCCATGTGTCTGCTGGATGTAAACAATATAACTTCTTTATAATACAACTTGTGTTTCAGTGGGAACCCTCCAGACTGAATGAAGGCAGCACGTTTGTTCTGGGCTCCAGAGCCAACAAGTGAGTCAACATCAAGTCAACTTCAAACAAAAACACGTGTTGTGTTGTGAGGTCACACAGAACTTTATTAGTGTTTGTCCTGAGAAACAGCTGAACAGGAAGTATGTCATCATGTTGTTGTGATGTCACTGCAGGGCGCTGGGGATGGGCGGGACCAGAGGACGCATCTACATCAAACACGCTGACCTGTTCAAGGTAAACAAACAAACAAACACACTCTCAAACACGATGACCTGTTCAAGGTAAACAAACAAACAAACACACTCTCAAACACGCTGACCTGTTCAAGGTAAACAAACAAACAAACACACTCTCAAACACGCTGACCTGTTCAAGGTAAACAAACAAACAAACAAACAAACAAACACACTGACCTGTTCAAGGTAAACAAACAAACACACTCTCAAACACGCTGACCTGTTCAAGGTAAACAAACAAACACACAAACAAACACACTGACCTGTTCAAGGTAAACAAACAAACACACTCTCAAACACGCTGACCTGTTCAAGGTAAACAAACAAACACATTCTCAAACACGCTAACCTGTTCAAGGTAAACAAACAAACACACTCTTAGCACCACAAGTAGGCTGATAGTTAGCCCGAGGGTTAGTTTGGAGAGTTTGGCCCAGTTCCAAACCGCCCCCTACACACTACCCCTCCGTTTGCGCGTTCTCTCGGAGGGTCCTCCACATTAAGGTCTGTTCCAAACCAAGGAGCGTGGAGGGGGAGTGGGTTATCAAGCCCTCCAGCAGAGAGTCTGCATCACCTGACTTCGCCTGCCGCTCCACCTGACCGACCGACGCTGTGTGTGTCCGGTCAGGAAACACTCTGCTTACAAACAGTTCCTGCAAACATCCACTGATGACCTGCACAACAAGAGACCTTTAATATCTTCATACAGATGTTACCGACCTCATGATGACCTGCACAACAAGAGACCTTTAATATCTTCATACAGATGTTAACGACCTCATGATGACCTGCACAACAAGAGACCTTTAATATCTTCATACAGATGTTAACGACCTCATGATGACCTGCACAACAAGAGACCTTTAATATCTTCATACAGATGTTAACGACCTCATGATGACCTGCACAACAAGAGACCTTTAATATCTTCATACAGATGTTAACGACCTCATGATGACCTGCACAACAAGAGACCTTTAATATCTTCATACAGATGTTAACAACCTCATGATGACCTGCACAACATGAGACCTTTAATATCTTCATACAGATGTTAACGACCTCATGATGACCTGCACAACAAGAGACCTTTAATATCTTCATACAGATGTTAACGACCTCATGATGACCTGCACAACAAGAGACCTTTAATATCTTCATACAGATGTTAACGACCTCATGATGACCTGCACAACAAGAGACCTTTAATATCTTCATACAGATGTTAACGACCTCATGATGACCTGCACAACAAGAGACCTTTAATATCTTCATACAGATGTTAACGACCTCATGATGACCTGCACAACAAGAGACCTTTAATATCTTCATACAGATGTTAACGACCTCATGATGACCTGCACAACAAGAGACCTTTAATATCTTCATACAGATGTTAACGACCTCATGATGACCTGCACAACAAGAGACCTTTAATATCTTCATACAGATGTTACCGACCTCATGATGACCTGCACAACAAGAGACCTTTAATATCTTCATACAGATGTTAACGACCTCATGATGACCTGCACAACAAGAGACCTTTAATATCTTCATACAGATGTTAATGACCTCATGATGACCTGCACAACAAGAGACCTTTAATATCTTCATACAGATGTTAACGACCTCATGATGACCTGCACAACAAGAGACCTTTAATATCTTCATACAGATGTTAACGACCTCATGATGACCTGCACAACAAGAGACCTTTAATATCTTCATACAGATGTTAACAACCTCATGATGACCTGCACAACAAGAGACCTTTAATATCTTCATACAGATGTTAACGACCTCATGATGACCTGCACAACAAGAGACCTTTAATATCTTCATACAGATGTTAACGACCTCATGATGACCTGCACAACATGAGACCTTTAATATCTTCATACAGATGTTAACGACCTCATGATGACCTGCACAACAAGAGACCTTTAATATCTTCATACAGATGTTAACGACCTCATGATGACCTGCACAACAAGAGACCTTTAATATCTTCATACAGATGTTAATGACCTCATGATAACCTGCACAACAAGAGACCTTTAATATCTTCATACAGATGTTAACGACCTCATGATGACCTGCACAACAAGAGACCTTTAATATCTTCATACAGATGTTAACGACCTCATGATGACCTGCACAACAAGAGACCTTTAATATCTTCATACAGATGTTACCGACCTCATGATGACCTGCACAACAAGAGACCTTTAATATCTTCATACAGATGTTACCGACCTCATGATGACCTCATATTTGTTTAACTTAGGATCGTACCTGTGTTTAGTCTAGAAAAAGGTCAATGTGTGCATTTTATTATAAAGTTGTGTATATTTACAGACTGTTGCAAAAACTAAGAAGCTTATAAACATCAGGTTTCAAGAGATGCTGATTTGAAACCGTTGTTACGAAAAGTTACGACACGTCCTGTTTCTGCCGGAGAGAGGGGAGTTTGTTCCAGATCTGCTGCTGTTGTTACACCCTCCGTCTGACAGGAGGAGCCTCGTTGAGCTGAGAGTGAGACTACAGACTGAGCTCGTTCCATCACTGAAGGGTAGGGGGCGGTTTGAAATTGGGCCTCAGCGCCACAGTTCGCCCTCTGTGAATGTTTAGAGGTCTTGACTCGCTGAATGATGCAGTAACAAACTGAAAGAGCTGATAAACGTTGGCTCTTTTTATCAGACAGGAAATGACACACACCACTTCCTGTATGTGTGCTACCTTTAGTATGTGTTGTGTGTGTGTGTGTGTGTGTGTGTGTGTGTGTGTGGTGTGTGTGTGTGTGTGTGTGGTGTGTGTGTGTGTGTGTGTGTGTGTGTGTGTGTTGTGTGTGTGTGTGTGTGTGTGTGTGTGTGTGTGTGTGTGTGTGTGTGTGTGTGTGTGTGTGTGTGTGTGTGTGGTGTGTCAGTATGCAGCAGATGCCAAGGATAAGCAGTGGCTGGCAGAGAGACATCACATGAGAGCGACCGGAGGGAAGATGGTGAGGACATCTGAATATCTGTGTTATACAGATACGATCACAGACTATCGACAGGGTCTGGATCTGAGCAGATACACTAACTTTGAATGAAATCAGTTCAGCATTGAGGTTTTCAGAATAAGTTCAAAACCCAGTGTCTTTGATTTATTATTATTTTTAAAGCGTATTCTTTATTAGTTCTTTTCTCATATTCCCCTTTACATCCAATATTCCTCCATTTTAGATGAGCGTTTTTTTTCACAAGGGTCACAGCATGTAGAAGGTCTCAAATCCCTAAAATTCAACATGAGAATATGAAAACAAAATGTATAGAAATCAAATAAATAGTAACACTGAGAATGTAAATGACACAGGTATAACAGAAATAGAATAAAAGATGGGGTTATATTTAAGGTCATCATTTAAGGTCATCACATATTACAATAATACAGTCCAATATACTTTTGATGTCTTTTCTACATAAAGATGTGTCCCGGTGTGCCCGGTGTGTCCCCGGTGAGTCCCCGGTGTGTCCCGGTGTGTCCCCGGTGTGTCAGGGAACTCACGCAGCGTCAGAAAATAAAACCCTCTCTCTTTTCTCCGTACCCAAATCTCTAAAGACGGGGAACAACAGAGCTGATCCAGATTTGCGTCCGATATGACGTAATATCTGAAATGTGGATCCACGGCCCGATCAGAAACGTTGCTATCAGAAACAATGCCCGACTGTTTTGGACGTAATATGGTCGGTGTTTACATTAGCATCGCTAACACTCAGAGCTAACCTGTACTGGAGAGCATGTGTGTGAAGAAGCAGGAAATAAAAAGGAACTCACCTTGTGGTATAACCGGCAAGAGAGAAAGCCTTTGAGCTCCATACTGTTTCAGAGAGAATCCTTGATAATCCATGATATGGAGTTTCATCACGGCAGTATTTAGTTTAGACAGTAGCTGCCGGGTCCCGCATGAGCTCAGCCCCCTCCTCTTTGATTTGTCAATTTATTTATTTTTTAAAAGCTTTATACCCAAATCAGCACTTTAGAAACAGGAAGTGAAATAGAGGGATATGAGGCGTGGCTAGAATGGGTGATCTGTTTGGTATTTGGAGCAAAACACTTCATGTTTTTTATACATTTTTATATATCTGAGACCCATGCTATTGCCTACAAATAGCGTGATAGGTGACCTTTAATGTAATAGCAGTTAAAACAGTACCGGTTAAAAAATAAATCCTCATTTTAAAGAAGCCATATTATATTATTTTGGGGTGTCACACAGTTCCTTTTTAATGCCTTTATAATCCGTCCATTATTAATCCCAGTTTCCACCAAGCCTGTCCATCTGTCTGTAAAAGTTTCCTCTGTAATCGTAGCATGTCATTTCTTCCATTGTATAAACATTTCTTCATACCATGAAGCGGTAATGACATCACAGGTAACGTCTTCCTGCTGTAACTGAACACTTAATATGAGTCCTGGCTTCAGAATGAGGAGGTAAAACATAATATTGATTCCTCACCTAACCATAGATTAATAAAAACATTATACCCCGGTGTGTTCAGGCCTACCTGCTGATCGAGGAGGACATCCAGGATCTGGCCCGCAGCGACGACTACAGGTGAGTCTTTATTCAATCAGACCATGATTAGGGTTAGTTACGTTTAATTACAGGTAATCTTAAGATTATTTTGTCTTTATTCTCAGTGTTTGAATACCTATCCTAGTTGACTATAGTCTGGGCGTTTTATCTCATTTCGTTTGTCCCTATTTAGTTTAATATTATGATGTGTGTTTCAGGAGGGTCCGGAGGTGAGGATGGACGAGTTGAAGCCGTTCTCTGTTCCTGTTTGGATGGTGGAGAAGATGCAGAGAGCCATGGAGGCGCAGAGGGACATCGACCACTGACACACACCCGTACATTCACTACCCTCTGACCCCCCCCCCCCCCCACATACCGTGAACGTATTTTTTCTGCCGTTTTTCAAAATAAAAAGCTCAAAAACCTACAAGTTGTGAAATCACAAATTTTTATTTACAAAAATAAACACATCTAAAAGGGGAAGTGACATGGTGAGGGGAAGTGACATGGTGGGGGCGGGGCTTCACTCGATGCCTTCCTGTTTGTCCTTGATGGAGACCCTGAAGCGCTCCTCCAGCAGCGACAGCTCAGAGATCAGATCCGTGATGGCATTCGTGAACGCTTCCTGTCCGAAGAGGAAAACAAACGGGTTTGTTAGAAACATCTCAATGTTAATAATCACTGGTCCCGGCTTGAGCTTCAATCTCAGGATCCATGTATCTGTGATCCTCTCCAGAATGGAAGGAGTCATCACATACAGAGCATCAACTAGTTCCTGAACAGTGTCCTTCACATGCTGATATCCAAGAGAGGGAGTTACACAGTCACAAGATGGAGGAATAGAAAGCAGTATTCAATGTTTACTTCAGATTAGCTCCACGTCAGAAATGATCATGCTTGTCATCTGTCTCTCTCCATAGAGGCTGAATCATCATGTTAATCACATAGCTATCATATGCCAAACAGTCCTGATGCTCTTTAGAGCTGCAACAAACGACTAATCGACTATTCGGACTATTATGCCTGCACAATTTCTCAAAGGCTCTTATTTAGCCATCAACTTTTAGATTTAGCTTGAGGTTGTTTTAGGCATGTGGAAACTAACAATGAAGACAATAAAGATGAATACTTGATTCAAAAATACAAATATTACTAAACTAACTAAACAACGTGAACAAAACTAACATTGCTTTTTATTTAAATTAAATACATAATATTTCACATCAAAAGAAACAGTGTTTTAACAAATGGTATTAAATAATCTGATGACAGAACTGTAAACAGAACAGCTGAAACTTTAACAAACTAAATAACTCAGCTACCTCTAATCATTAACCCATGTTTGAATCATTGAGTTAACTCGTGTGTTGCTGCTAGCATACAGAACACCTGACGTGGAAACGTTGCTCGTGGATGGGGCTACAGAGCTACTAGAAAGACAGTGGAACCCGGTGCATTTCTCCGTCTGAATGTGGAGCACTTTTGCTAAATGTTCAGACAAATTGCTCGTGTTCCCGCCCTGACATGCTGAACTCTTATTGCACTTTGGTAACGAGCATTGTCCACATCGAGACGGGTAAAGTTTAACCACACCTTGGAGCGCTTCTCTCCGCCATCTCCTCTGTGTGTGTGTGTGTGTGTGTGTGTGTGTGTGTGTGTTGCCTCATGTAGCAGCTGCGTGTGTGTTGCTGCATGTAGCAGCTGCGTGTGTGTTGCCTCATGTAGCAGCTGCGTGTGTGTTGCTGCATGTAGCAGCTGCGTGTGTGTTGCCTCATGTAGCAGCTGCGTGTGTGTTGCTGCATGTAGCAGCTGCGTGTGTGTAAACTGCCCCGCCCCCTCGCACACAGACAGGGGAGAGAGATCTCTCGCTGGATTGGAAAGATCGAAAATACATCAGACGCATTTTTTGTCTTTTTGCATGTTAGAAACGAGTTGGCGAACTAAGACTGCGATATAATGTTTATGTAGCAATAATACATATGACATATTTTTTAAATGTCTCCTGTACCGATAAAAAGACAGATAACGTTGGAGCTTAACGGCGCGTAAAACACACGTGATGACGTCACCAACGAATCGACGACTGTGCTTCATTGTGTGTGTGTGTGTGTGTGTTGTGTGTGTGTGTGTGTGTGTGAACATTGAGGGGGGAAAAAGAGGCTTTATATTGTGGGTCTGATTTGAATGACATGCACAGTAATTCCCTTCTGAAAGCTGCAGTAAATCAATCATGCTAAGGACAAAATGCAGTATTCAAATGAAGGGGAACACCTGAGAGGTGTGTGTGTGTGTGTGTGTGTGTGTGTGTTACCTGTGGGCTGTAGTCAGGTGTGGTCTGCACTCTGATGACGATCTTGTGTTCCAGAGGATGAGGAACTTTATAACCAGCGAACAGGACCTGAGGATCCTTCAACAGCTGACTGACACACAGAAAGAGAGACAGGGTTTAAATGAAGGCTCTTATTGTGAAACCCTGCTTAGAAAATAGCTACACTTTAATGATCAATCATTACAAAACATATCATATATATTATTCTGAAATGGACCAATCTGCATAAGGACTACTTTTACTGTCGCTACTTTAACTATATTTTGATGATAATACTTTTCTACTTTTACTCAAGTACAAGATCTGAGTACTTCTCCTACCTCTGAGACTTTTATACTCAGTGATAGCCCAGTTAGCTCAGCGTTAGCTCAGAGTAAGCTCAGTGTTAGCAGTTAGCTCAGCGTTAGCTCAGAGTAAGCTCAGTGTTAGCACAGTGTCAAATCAGTGTTAGCACAGTTAGCTCAGCATTAGCAGTGTCAACTCAGTGTAAGCACAGTTAGCTCAGTGTTAGCACAGTTAGCCCAGCGTTAGCTCAGAGTAAGCTCAGTGTTAGCACAGTTAGCACAGTTAGCCCAGCGTTAGCCTGCAAGCTCAGTGTTAGCCTGCAAGCCCAGCGTTAGCATGTTAGCTAACTTAGCTCCGTGTTAGCTTCGTGTTAGCCTCTCTTACGCTCGGATGATGTTCCCCAGCGTGTGGTCCTCTTTGTTCAGAGTAAACAGACAGGCGTTCGGGACCTTCGTGTCTTTGCTGATGCTGATCTTCTTTTCTCCCTCAAACAACAGGAACGACTCGAAGGCGGGAGGAGCGTTCATCTTGCTTTACTTTATATACAAATATATATATATTTAACCGGTGAAAAACTGTTCCTTCAAAACAAGAGCGGTAACACTGTTCCTTCAAAACAAGAGCGGAAACACTGCACCTTCAAAATAAGAGCGAGCGGAAACATTGTTTTGGTCTATTGTTGAATATTATTTAAAAATAAAAACGACAAACGATACACCTTCACGATGAGGACATTTTTTTCCACGCACACATTTTACAGGATAAGTTCAATAACTAATTTAATATGTATAAAGTGTATTTCAAATATTTAAAATCTTAGATGAATCTCAGTTTGTATTCCGGACCTTTCTCCTGTCCAATCACATCACGTATCCTTCTTTCTGCGGGTTTATCATTGGTCAGCGGGATGCGGTTTGTTTTTGAACGTCGGACGCTGATTGGCTGTGAGTGTGAGGTAGAGCCGTTTAAACCGAGGGGCGGGAGTTAGTGAGTTTGAATCCTCAGCTCGGAACAAACCGATCAGAAACACCGACAACAGACTTCCCGGTAAACACACGGAGAAAACCCCCGGTCCACAGACACTCAAAACACGGTGAGTCTGCCAGGAGTTCATCTGTGCGAATGTAATTTAGCTATTTTGAACGGTAAACAAGCTAGCCGCGGAGCTAACCTGAGCTAAAGCTACCGTTAGCATCAAGCTAACATAGAAACACTGTTTTGACCTGTACTCGCAACTGAAGATAGATTTATATAGATATACTAAAGCAGCATGATACAACAAAAGCACCGTTTATCTGGTTACCTGTGTATCTGTTTATTATGTACCTGATGATGGGCATAGATCCGGTAGATAACATGTCAGATAGAAACTTGCCTCACACATTATAATGGCACTTTTTGATTATGCTGATGTTATTTCCCCAACTGCATCCAACCCCTCATCAAATCATACTATATAATAATCTAATACAATAACCTCTGTATGTTTGCTCTCTGATGTTCCTACCGCAACACAAGAAGACATATTCAGGCTATCAAAACTATCTGCATTATCTACAACAGTTATGATGATGACCACATTCCTCCACATATCATCTGATTCACTCCACACAATACTTTTATTACCCTCCCTCCGAATCTTGCTGTTAGTACCATATGTTAGGAGGACCCCCTTGAAAACAAGATGGTTAATCTCAAGGAGGTGTATCCTAATTTAATAAATGGCAATTGGCACGTAGCTCCTGTGGGCTACCCAGGAGTCTGAGCAGTTTTTATTTCATTACTCAGTTTAGTAATTTAAAAACAGGATAATATACTTTTATTGATCCCGGTTTGGAAACTTCTTTTTCGTAACGGCAGCATGAAGACAAGCATTGCACATAAACAGTTTGTACTACTCAGTTTCCTGAGGGACAGTCATACCGTCATGTCAGTGGTAGGGTCCGGATGGGAGGGGTTACTTTAAATATATAATCCACTTCATAGTCGTTTTGCAGCTCATAGAGTCCTGTTGTGAACCACATGTCTCTCTCTCTCTCACCTGTCTCCCTCTCACCTGTCTCCCTCTCACCTGTCTCCCCCTCACCTGCTCTCTCTCACCTGTCTCTCTCTCTCACATGTCTCTCTTCTCTCACATGTCTCCCTCTCACCTGTCTCCCCCTCACCTGTCTCTCTCTCACCTGTCTCTCTCTCACCTGTCTCTCTCTCTCACCTGTCTCTCTCTCTCACATTCTCTCTCTCACCTCTCCCTCTACCTGTCTCTCTCACCTGTCTCCCTCTCACCTGTCTCTCTCTCACATGTCTCTCTCTCACCTCTCCCCCTCACCTGTCTCTCTCTCACATGTCTCCCTCTCACCTGTCTCTCTCTCACATGTCTCTCTCTCACCTCCCCCTCTCACCTGTCTCTCCCTCACCTCTCCCCCTCTCACATGTCTCCCTCTCACATGTCTCCCCTCACCTGTCTCCCTCTCACCTGTCTCTCTCTCACATGTCTCTCTCTCACCTCTCCCCCTCACCTGTCTCTCTCTCACATGTCTCCCCCTCACCTGTCTCTCTCTCACATGTCTCTCTCTCACATGTCTCCCTCTCACCTGTCTCTCTCTCACCTCTCCCCCTCTCACATGTCTCCCTCTCACATGTCTCCCTCTCACCTGTCTCCCTCTCACCTGTCTCCCCTCACCTGTCTCCCCTCACCTGTCTCCCCTCACCTGTCTCCCCCTCACCTGTCTCTCTCTCACATGTCTCCCTCTCCCCCTCACCTGTCTGTCTGCAGCACCATGGCCTCTCAGAACCAGGACCCAGCAGCAGCAGCGACTCTGAAGGCCAGCGAGACAGGAGGCAGTGCGGCCAGGGCTCCGTGACCAAACGGTGAGACACTTTATTATTAATATACTGATATATCTTCTGAATATTAGATTCACTTTTATTGTCACTGCACTGAGTGATGAAATGCAGTTTAAAACCAACCAGAAAGTGCAGAGAATGCTGTAGTAAGGTACAAAATGTATAAATATCTTTGTATAAGGTGCAGGGTTTAGACATACAAGTTAAATACGGTAAATAAAGACATGTATATAAATGTTTTTGTTATACTTAAGATATTATTGTTTATTACTGTGTTTTTAATATATATTGAAACACACACTCATATTAGTAACATATACTGGGATCAGTGTTGCTGCAGAAGAACCATGTTAAAATCCTGCCACACACACACACACTCTTTAAAATATGTCTAAAAGTCATACTTCTATCTGTGTGTTTTTGTGTCTGCAGGTTGCAGCAGGAGCTCATGACTCTGATGGTGAGTTGATGTCTTACATAATACAGTGTCTGTGTTGATATGTTTTATTCAAAAGGAATATTTATACACATGTATGTACCTGCTGTATGCATATGTGACCTCTCTCTCTCTGATGACACCATGTGACCTGTCTGTCTCTCTCTCTCTGATGACATCATGTGACCTGTGTCTCTCTCTCTCTCTCTGATGACATCACGTGACCTGTCTCTCTCTCTCTCTCTGATGACATCATGTGACCTGTCTCTCCTCTCTCTCTCTCTCTGATGACATCATGTGACCTGTCTCTCGCTCTCTCTCTCTCTTCTGATGACATCATGTGACCTTTCTCTCTCTCTCTCTCTCTGATGACATCATGTGACCTGTCTCTCGCGCTCTCTCTGATGACATCATGTGACCTTTCTCTCTCTCTCTCTCTCTCTGATGACATCATGTGACCTGTCTCTCTCTCTCTCTCTGATGACATCATGTGACCTTTCTCTCTCTCTCTCTCTCTCTGATGACATCATGTGACCTGTCTCTCGCGCTCTCTCTCTCTCTGATGACATCATGTGACCGGTCTCTCTCTCTGATGACATCATGTGACCTGTCTCTCTCTCTCTCTCTCTCTCTGATGACGTCATGTGACCTGTCTCTCTCTCTCTCTCTGATGACATCATGTGACCAGTCTCTCTCTCTGATGACATCATGTGACCTGTCTCTCTCTCTCTCTCTGATGACATCATGTGACCTGTCTCTCTCTCTGATGACACCATGTGACCTGTCTCTCTCTCTCTCTCTGATGACACCATGTGACCTGTCTCTCTCTCGCTCTCTGATGACACCATGTGACCTGTCTCTCTCTCTCTCTCCAGATGTCGGGCGATAAAGGGATCTCAGCGTTTCCAGAATCCGATAATCTCTTTAAATGGGTCGGGACCATCGATGGAGCTCAGGGGACGGTACGGACACCTTCCATAACGCCTCTGTAGTTTCGTCTCCTAAATAGATATGTAATCTCACCTGTCTGTCTCTCACCTGTCTGTCTCTCACCCGTCTCTCTCTCTCACCTGTCTCTCCTCTCCCCCCTCTGTCTCTCAGGTGTACGAGGGGCTCAGGTACCGCCTCTCTCTAGAGTTTCCCGCCGGTTATCCCTACCAGGCTCCTCGTGTGAAGTTCCTGACTTCCTGTTTCCACCCCAACGTGGACCCGCAGGGCTTCATCTGCCTGGACATCCTGAAGGACAAGTGGAGCGCGCTGTACGACGTGCGCTGCATCCTGCTGTCGCTGCAAAGCCTGCTGGGAGGTGAGCATTTAACAGTGTACCCAATGCAGCCATTAGCCAGATCATTAACCATCTCTATAACCACTAACCAGCTCTCCACTAACCATCTCTCTAACCACTAACCAGCTCTCCACTAACCATCTCTCTAACCACTAACCAGCTCTCCACTAACCAGCTTTCTAACCACTAACCAGCTCTCCACTAACCATCTCTCCACTAACCAGCTCTCCACTAACCAGCTCTCCACTAACCAGCTCTCTAACCACTAACCAGCTCTCCACTAACCATCTCTCTAACCACTAACCAGCTCTCCACTAACCAGCTCTCCACTAACCATCTCTCTAACCACTAACCAGCTCTCCACTAACCAGCTTTCTAACCACTAACCAGCTCTCCACTAACCAGCTCTCCACTAACCAGCTCTCCACTAACCAGCTCTCCACTAACCATCTCTCTAACCATTAACCATCTCTCTAACCATTAACCAGCTCTCCACTAACCAGCTCTCCACTAACCATCTCTCTAACCACTAACCAGCTCTCCACTAACCAGCTCTCCACTAACCAGCTTTCTAACCACTAACCAGCTCTCCACTAACCATCTCTCCACTAACCAGCTCTCCACTAACCAGCTCTCCACTAACCAGCTCTCTAACCACTAACCAGCTCTCCACTAACCAGCTCTCCACTAACCAGCTCTCCACTAACCATCTCTCTAACCACTAACCATCTCTCTAACCACTAACCAGCTCTCTAACCACTAACCAGCTCTCCACTAACCATCTCTCTAACCACTAACCAGCTCTCCACTAACCATCTCTCTAACCACTAACCAGCTCTCACTAACCAGCTCTCTAACCACTAACCAGCTCTCTAACCACTAACCATCTCTCTAACCACTAACCAGCTCTCCACTAACCAGCTCTCTAACCACTAACCAGCTCTCCACTAACCAGCTCTCCACTAACCAGTGAAAGCAGTTAGTAACACCACGTCTGTTGGTTTCAGAGCCGAACAACGAGAGTCCCTTGAACACAACAGCTGCTGAACTCTGGGAAAACCAGGAAGGTGAGAGGCGTTCACTGACATCACGAAAAGGCTGCATTCACAGTTGTAGTTCTAACATGCTGATGGGAGTTGTAGTTCTAACATGCTGGAGGATGATGGAGTTGTAGTTCTAATGGCAGTTTTTGTCTTCTTCTCTTTCAGCCTTTAAAGCTCATCTACATTCGACCTTCCAGGGTTGAAGCGGCTCCACTTTTTATTTCTTCTTCTCTTCTTCTGTTTGTCTTCTGTGTTTGTACAATATTTTTATGTTTGTTCACCTCACTGTGTCAATAAAGTTCTTAATTGAAAGTCGACCTGTTTATTGAACCTTCACATAATCACGTTACGTTTGAAACGGACTTACACGTGTTGGTCAGGAGCCTTGATCACCCATAGAAGATTAGGGTAATAACTTCATGATGCACTACGTCTGAGAGCTGAAGTCTGGGGCAAATCATTGCAAGTCTCTTCAGTGTCACAGAATGAGATGCATTGTGGGACATGTAGTTTATGGGCAACGTGCTTCTGTAAAGCGGCATGTAGCCGTATAATAAACCTATTGTATTCTTTCAGAGCATTCAAAGATGATAACTGTTGTTTACTCGCATTTATTATCTGCTGCCGTCTTTAAAAAAGCGAAGAGTATTAATGTTTAATTATAGGTATAAATTAAAATACATATAATTGATCATTTTCCCAAATTCACGCTACTTTTTTGAAGGCCCCCTGCGGTGTAGAATATACGTATTTCTTCATTGTGACACGATGGAGGCATGTTAAGAAAAACTGACTATCTCTTCATTCATTCTTTTATTTGTAATGAATAAAAGGACATTTGAAAGACTCGTGAAGTTATATAATTCATCACATACACACGTTTAATCTCTATACAGTGCCGTGTTTCTCACAGTCTCACATCCATAGAGTTTATTAATGTTCCGTAAAATAACTATAACACATATTCTGTCTTCTTATAAATCGACTTTACAATAAATATTCTATCTCTTTCATTATCTCTAAATATTATCTCACGGTGGTTGCAGTAAAAACCATAAAGCAAGTTACCGTCTAGCTTCTGGTTAGAAATGAACACGTTATTTAATGAAGAGTCGACACCATCGTTAAAATGAAGGTGAGAAAAAATAAATAAAATGTAGATCATCCAAAGCCTCTCGTTTTCAAAACATAATCTTATAAATACTAGATTACATAAATATCCTCTAAAAGGAATACTTTAGATAACGCTGTCACTCATATACCTGCAGATTTTGAGTCAGGATTTAGAGATTTTGTGAAAAAAGTCAGAATTTACACTTTGAAAAAAAATCAGAATTTTCAGAAAATAGTAAGATTTTTTAGATTTTGAAAAAAAGAGTCCGATTTCGAGAAAAAGTCAGAATTTTGAGGAAAAAGTCAGAATTTTTAGGAAAAAGTCAGACTTGTGAGTTTTTGAAAAAAAGAGTCAGAATTTGAGAAAAAGTCAGATTTTTTTTGAAAAAGTCAGAATTTTGAGGAAAAAGTCAGACTTGTGAGTTTTTTGAAAAATAGACGGATTTTAGATTTCATTTTGAAAAAGTCAGAATTTTGAGATTTTCATAATTTTTAGATTTTGAAAAAAGTCATTTTTAGATTTTTTGAAAAAAAACATGATTTTCAGATTTTCTGAAAAAAATCATGATTTTCTGAAAAAAATCATGATTTTCAGATTTTCTGAAAAAAAACATAATTTTCAGAAAAAAAATCATAATTTTCACGACAGGTCATAATTTTTACAAAAAGTCAGAATTTTGAGATTTTGAGTCATTAAATAAATGTTGTTCATTTCTTACCAGAAGCTAATTCATCATAAGAGTTCAACTGTATAAACATCTGTTCATTAAGTCTTCAGGTGTGTGTGGTTCAGGTGTGTGTGATCCAAGTGTGTTCAGGTGTGTGTGGTTCAGGTGTGTGTGATCCAGGTGTGTGTGATCCAGGTGTGTTCAGGTGTGTGTGTGGTGTGTGTGTGGTGTGTGATCCAGGGTGTGTGATCCAGGTGTGTTCAGGTGTCAGACGCAGGTCAGGCAGCAGCAGGCCGGCCTCCTGGAGCCCCCCTCCCCCTCCATCAGCTCCTCCAGAGAGTCCTCCCCCTCCTGCAGACCCTCCAGACCTCCACACTCAGCGCCCACCAGCTGGGTCGCCTCCACCGACCAGAACGCCACCGGAACCTAAAGAACACCATCAGGGGACACATCAGTTCAGGGAGGACAAAACAGAGGATTTAATACGTATTGACATTATTATCGTATCGTTGGTTAAAGCTGAACACTCCCCCAGGTGCAGGGGGGCATTCAGGTGTCCGCTTCAAGACACTCTCTGGTGCAGACACTCCCCCCTTATGTCTCTCTCTCTCTGGTGCTGTCTCACCCTCAGCTGCATCTCACTCTGCATGGCTTCCAGTTCTGCGATGTGATTGGTCAGATCAGGGGATTGCTCCTCCTCCATGGTGAGCCACGGAGCCTGGACTGATGCCACTCGAGCTGCCACGGCAACCACGCCATCCATACATCCTGAGAGAGAGACAGGTGAGGACAGGTGAGAGGAGACAGGTGAGAGAGAGAGAGGTGAGAGGAGACAGGTGAGAGAGAGAGAGTGAGAGGAAACAGATGAGAGAGAGAGACAGGTGAGAGAGAGAGACAGGTGAGAGAGGAGACAGGTGAGAGAGAGAGACAGGTGAGAGGAGACAGGTGAGAGAGAGACAGGTGAGAGGAGAGAGACAGGTGAAAGAGAGAGAGAGACAGGTGAGAGAGAGATATACAGGTGAGGTGAGAGGAGACAGGTGAGAGAGAGCGAGAGAGCGAGAGAGACAGGTGAGAGGAGAGAGACAGGTGAAAGAGAGAGAGAGACAGGGGAGAGAGAGAGAGAGCGAGAGAGACAGGTGAGGTGAGAGAGAGACTGTAATAACTCTGTAGTCTTGTGGTGAAGATGCTCTGATATGAGGAGCTACGAGAAGAACCAGAACATCTGAGCCCGTCTGGATTTTGAGATTTTGAGAAAAAACATCAAAAATTAAGATTTTGAGAAATACATCAAAAATTAATGTTTTATGTCAGAATTAGGAGAGTTTGAGAAAAAAATTACATTTTTGAGATTTTCAGAAGCTGGCGACACCATGCAAAGTAAGAGCTTTAACAGGAAGTGCCAACACATAATTAACCAATGTGGAAGCTCCCTAGAGCCGGAGAAGCATCAGGTGAATCCCAGAGCTCCTACAGACAGGAAGTAGAAGCATCAGGTGAATCACAGAGCTCCTACAGACAGGAAGTAGAAGCATCAGGTGAATCACAGAGCTCCTACAGACAGGAAGTAGAAGCATCAGGTGAATCACAGAGCTCCTACAGACAGGAAGTAGAAGCATCAGGTGAATCACAGAGCTCCTACAGACAGGAAGTAGAAGCATCAGCTGACCTGTGTTTACCAGAGAGCGTCTGTCGTTGCGCTGCGTCAAAGGGAACCGTCCAATCAGATCGTATGCCTTACGGAGGTCGGACAGGAAGTGCTCTAAGGCAGACAGGAAGAGAACCCACAGGCGCTCCGACACCTGTCTGTCCTCCACACCTGAGGGGGCGGGGCCACAGCCCGACACCTGTCTGTCCTCCACAATTGAGGGGGCGGGACCACAGTCTGACAGCAGACGCAGCAAACGCCGGGACAGACCTGCAGACAGACAGGTGAGATACAAATGAGGAATTTTGAGATCACCTGAAAAAGTCAGAATTTTGAGAAAAAAGTCAGAACTCTGAGGTAACGAGAAAGAAGTTTGAATTTTTTGAGATTTTCAAAAAAAGTCATAGTAAAGGATTTACAGGCACATTTTTTGATAATTTGATAATCCCTTAAAGGGGACCTATCGTGCAAAATGCACTTTGGGATGTCTTTTATACATACATATGTGTCCCGGTGTTCCAGGGAACTCACAAAGTGTCAGAAAACACAACCCTCTCTCTTTTCCTCCATACCCAAATCTCTAAAAACGGGGCTGCAACGGATTTGATACGGGTGGATTTTTTATTTGCACCTTTTTGACGTAATGTAGGTGCACTCCGCCTGATTGGTCAACTCTCCACCAATCAGGGGAATGAGAGGTTGGGCCATGTTGACTCTCCACTCGTAATCACAGCAAGCATGATAACATGACGCTCGTGCCGGGGCCGTGTCACGCCCCCTCTTCCGCATGGGGGCGTGGTCAGCTGAATCAGACCTTGCAAAGACAGAGCTGGAGTGAGGCAAAATGAGGCATGGCTAAAATGCATGATCTGTTTCGTATTTTGAAAATTAAAACGTATTAATATACCTTATATATATATATATACCTTATATATTATTTAAATATAGCATGATAGGTCCCCTTTAAGAAATTACCAACGTATTTGCATTTATTTAGTGGGTATGCTGACACAGCATTCCCACTATCTGTTATGCTACGCACGAAATTCTTTATTATTCCGCCGGGTTATTTTGCGCAACTTCTTCTCCCACATTCCACATCGCAGATACTCCGTTCAAACATCAAAACGTTCAGCTCGGTTGGGACTCGATGGCTATTACTTTTCTCATTCATAACTTTCATAATTCCAGAGATACATCCCATAATTCATCACATCTTTAACATGGAAGTCAATGGAGAAACTCTTCAGACTTCAACAATCTTCATGCAACTTCAACTGCTAACTGTTCCTTCATACTTTCACTCAGAAACCTCATTCCAACTTTAAAATGTTTCACATCTTTCTGACATTATTCATGTTAAACAACTTTTCAATCTGATTCATACTTTTAGAGATATTAAACATTGTTCAGACCTTGGTAAAGAGGCCTTCTTCAGATTTTAACATTAATGTGTATCGAGCAGCTCGTTAAGATGCGTGATGTCACAGCTAGAGTGGAGGACAGATTTAATTTTGCCTTCATATTTTTTTTTAAACCTGCCATAATTCCCAAACCCTACACTCCTGAGACATAATCTTTCATGAGAAACGTAGGAAAACATCTCGTAGCTTGAAAAATGAAAAGAAATTAAGCAAAAATAATTAAACAAAATGCCTCTTGAGGGCATGAAGTGACAACAACTTTCAACATGTCTCCATTCAAGCCCATTGTAAGTTCAGGCTGATATTTCCTCACAGCAGCAGCCGCACACCTTTAGGTAATCTGCCAAAAAGGCCACATTATTGACCCGAACGTACACAAAAAGCACACTTCAGATGCTCAAGGTCCTTGAGATGCTTCACGCTTTGAAATTTCACTGATATCTGTTACGGTTCTTCAACAAAACGTTCACATGTAAGACGTTTATCTCTCATTCAGAACAATGGAACCCTTTGATCTCTGGACACCTCGTGTCATGGAACACGATGACATAACTCCAACTGACGTGCTCAGAGCAGCAGACTTCAGATAATGGTTCATGGTCCAGCCCTCACATGTCTATGTGCCATTAGGGACTTTTCCTCTAAAGCTGTTGCCATGGAAACGCATCCCTCGCCGTAAAACACGATATTGCTATAACTCCTATGAAAATGGTCAAAAAGTGCTCAAACTTCACATGTGTGCTAACCAGAGGTCGCGTTAACCGAAATTTTCCGTCTTTGACGGAATTTTTCCAAGAATGACGGAAAAATCTGAAAGCAGTCCGTCATTTTGATAGATTAGAACACAACTCGGAACAGCGCCAAAATGTCCACCAGCGGCCCACATTATATTACATCCTTAGTGGCCAGGTAGACTGAGGGCGATCTACTGTACTCTACTGTAACTATTATTTAGTAATTCACACCCCTGTCCAGTTGGTGGCGAGTGTGTGCATATTAAGTAGCTATTGTCTAGTCTTGTATTTGACCTCGTTGATTACCTCGTTGTTTAACCGGCTTTAGCAATCGCAAAATGTCACGGCAGCTGAGTGTCCGAAGCAGCAGAGGGACAAGCGAGTGCAAGGAGTTGAAGCGGGAGTACCGGGTTCAGTGGGAGCAAGAGTTTAAGTGGCTGAGGAGGGAAGATGGCAAAATGTTTTTTGCAATCTCCCTTGATGCGTTTGACTGAGCACAAGCGGGCACCAGTCCCAGTTTAAATCCATGCGGCCCAGGAGGAAGGCCTGAGTTCAGGCTAGGCTACAGCAGGTCAATTGAGTTGTTCTTGTAAATGTTTTGTTCATATTTTAATTGTAATTGTCTCATTTCAAACAATGGCAATCATTCATATTCGTGTTGACATGAAAAGTGACCGCACGGTCCCACTTCTGACACCATGTTTGTAGATGTAGGTGCATTAATAAATAAACAAGGCAAGTCAGGCTGTGTCTCAACGCCATGTATTCACAGTAAGCGGGTAATCATACAACTGAGGTATAGTCGCGTGGGGCAGGTATATATATCACAGGCACAACACGTCCACAGGGTGGAGCTGCAAACTAGCCTAAACCACCCTGTAACAGGTGTCTCTGTTCATCTTCTTTTTTTCTCCATGTCCTTAAAAGTTCTGTATGAATCATTAAAAAAAAGGAATGAATGAACATGTGCTGCTTAGTACCCAAACATAAATATTATATATGTTCATCATTAAAACATGAAAAATAAAATGACGGGTAATAATGGATTATGACGGAATTTTACGATCCTGTCCGTCAAAATGACGGACAACGAAAAAGTCTAACGCAACCACTGGTGCTAACAGTCCAGCCGTGAAGACATCTATTTGACAGTTTTGAGATTTCTTCAAATGTCGTTGCCATGGCAACACAATGCTCACTATGAAACACGGTTTTCTCACAACTTCAGAACAAATGCTCGAAATGGCCCAAAACTTCACAGGTTTGGTAACGATGCAGCCATCAACACATCTAAGCGTATTATGGGATGTCATCAAATGCCGTTGGCATGGCGACAGATCATTCGCCATCAAGTTAGTTCAAAAGTTTGCAGTTCAAACATTCTGCTGCTTTTCCAAGCCTTTTTACTTTCTTTTCTTCTCTCATCACACATTCAAGCCCCCAGTGTTCATGTATCATTTCAATCTAAATTCTTCACTTTCTTCTTACACATTACATTTCAGCATAGCAGTTCAGCGTCAGCATTTCAGCATAAAGCATTCCCACTAGCAATTTCTTCAGGAATTGCATTCTCTAGTTTTGAAATGTTCTTGCAGGTGATCTCATTGTTGAGTAACGACGCCCACAGGTGAGTTCTTGGTCTCACCTCTGCAGATCCTCTGAGCCAGGTGTCTCGTCTCGTCCATCTCGTCCCTCAGGAAGCTGCCGTCCGCTGAGCTGCCCAGAGACACCGCCAGCTGCTGGAAACAGGAAGTGACCCGGCCGAGAGCCTCCTGAGCGCGTTCACACTCCCCCCGCTGCCTCCCCCTCAGAGCCAGCTCACCCACTGAGCGCCTCCACCTGCTCGTCATATCACACACCTGGGGGAGAGAGAGAGACAGGTGAGAGGAGAGACAGGTGACAGGTGAGAGGAGAGACAGGTGAGAGAGAGAGAGGTGAGAGGAGAGACAGGTGAGAGAAGAGACAGGTGAGAGAGAGGTGAGAGGAGAGACAGGTGAGAGAGAGAGGTGAGAGGAGAGACAGGTGAGAGGAGAGACAGGTGAGAGAGAGAGATAGGTGAGAGAGAGAGGTGAGAGGAGAGACAGGTGAGAGAGACAGGTGAGAGGAGAGACAGGTGAGAGGAGAGACAGGTGAGATAGACAGGTGAGAGGAGAGACAGGTGAGAGAGAGAGGTGAGAGGAGAGACAGGTGAGAGAGAGAGGTGAGAGGAGAGACAGGTGAGAGGAGAGACAGGTGAGAGAGAGAGGTGAGAGGAGAGACAGGTGAGAGAGAGAGGTGAGAGGAGAGACAGGTGAGAGGAGAGACAGGTGAGAGAGGACAGGTGAGAGAGAGAGTGAGAGGAGAGACAGGTGAGAGAGAGGGTGAGAGGAGAGAGGAGAGACAGGTGAGAGAGACAGGTGAGAGAGAGAGGTGAGAGGAGAGACAGGTGAGAGAGAGAGGTGAGAGGAGAGACAGGTGAGAGAGACAGGTGAGAGGAGAGACAGGTGAGAGAGACAGGTGAGAGAGAGAGGTGAGAGGAGAGACAGGTGAGAGAGAGAGGTGAGAGGAGAGACAGGTGAGAGGAGAGACAGGTGAGAGAGAGATAGGTGAGAGAGAGAGGTGAGAGGAGAGACAGGTGAGAGAGACAGGTGAGAGGAGAGACAGGTGAGAGAGAGAGGTGAGAGGAGAGACAGGTGAGAGGAGAGACAGGTGAGAGAGAGGTGAGAGGAGAGACAGGTGAGAGGAGAGACAGGTGAGAGAGAGAGGTGAGAGAGAGACAGGTGAGAGGAGAGACAGGTGAGAGAGAGAGGTGTGAGGAGAGACAGGTGAGAGGAGAGACAGGGAGAGAGACAGGTGAGAGAGAGAGGTGAGAGGAGAGACAGGTGAGAGAGAGAGACAGGTGAGAGAGAGGGTGAGAGGAGAGACAGGTGAGAGAGAGAGACAGTTGAGAGAGAGAGACAGACAGGTGAGAGAGAGACAGCTGAGAGGAGGTGAGGTGAAGAGAGAGGTGAGAGGAGAGACAGGCAGGTGAGAGAGAGACAGGTGAGAGGAGGTGAGGTGAGAGAGAGAGAGGACAGGTGAGAGAGAGACAGACAGGTGAGAGAGAGACAGCTGAGAGGAGGTGAGGTGAGAGAGAGAGGTGAGAGGAGAGACAGGCAGGTGAGAGAGAGACAGGTGAGAGGAGGTGAGGTGAGAGAGAGAGAGGGACAGGTGAGAGAGAGACAGAGACGGGTGAGAGACAGGTGAGACATCTGTAAAGTAACTAAAGGTATTAAATGAATGTAGTGGAGTAGAAGTACACACTGGCATAACATGGAAATATTCAGGTAAAGCACAAGTACCTCTAAATGTACTCAGTTACTGCTGCGTCATTTACTTCCCATTGACCCCATGTTTCTGATGTTATATAGAATTACATTCAAAACAACAGTAATATAATCTCCAATAATCTGTGATCTATTAAAGCATTAAAAGAAGTTGAAATACAAACATATAAATATATAATTAAAATCATGTCTATGTTTTTGGTCTCCGTCGTCCTACCTGCTGCTGACTCCATCCACGCGCTTCTCTTCTGTGGTGTCAGGCCGGTTTCTAAAAACACTGCTCTTCTTCTCTGGGGATTGTCAGGTTTTAATTAACAGCTGAGGTCCTCCCAGGAGGCTTCTTGTTTTACCCTCAGCTCCGTCTGTCAGGAGCTCACCTGCACAGATGGCGTGCGTCAGGTGTTTACAGACAGGAAGTCTCTCTAAGTGCACAGGTGTGTTATAACAGGTCACCAGAAGACACGAGGCTAACGAGACACAAGGCTAACGAGACACGAGACAAGGCTATCGAGACACAAGACACAAGCTATCGAGACACAAGGCTAACGAGACACAAGACACAAGGCTATCGAGACACAAGGCTAACGAGACACAGGCTAACGAGACACAAGGCTAACGAGACACGAGACACAAGGCTATCGAGACACAAGGCTAACGAGACACGAGACACAAGGCTATCGAGACACAAGGCTATCGAGACACAAGAACAAGGCTAACGAGACACAAGGCTAACGAGACACAAGGCTAACGAGACACAAGGCTAACGAGACACAAGACACAAGGCTAACGAGACACGAGACACAAGGCTAACGAGACACAAGGCTAACGAGACACAAGACACAGGCTAACGAGACACGAGGCTAACGAGACACGAGACACAAGGCTATCGAGACACAAGGCTAACGAGACACGAGACACAAGGCTATCGAGACACAAGGCTATCGAGACACGAGACACAAGGCTATCGTGACACAAGGCTAACGAGACACAAGGCTAACGAGACACAAGGCTATCGAGACACAAGACACAAGGCTATCGAGACACGAGACACAAGGCTATCGAGACACAAGGCTAACGAGACACGAGACACAAGGCTATCGAGACACAAGGCTATCGAGACACAAGACACAAGGCTAACGAGACACAAGGCTAACGAGACACAAGGCTAACGAGACACAAGACACAAGGCTAACGAGACACGAGGCTAACGAGACACGAGACACAAGGCTAACGAGACACAAGGCTAACGAGACACAAGACACAAGGCTAACGAGACACGAGGCTAACGAGACACGAGACACAAGGCTATCGAGACACGAGGCTAACGAGACACGAGAACAAGGCTATCGGACACAAGGCTATCGAGACACGAGACACAAGGCTATCGTGACAAAGGCTATCGAGACACAAGGCTATCGAGACACGAGACACAAGGCTAACGAGACACAAGGCTAACGAGACACAAGACACAAGGCTAACGAGACACAAGGCTAACAAGACACGAGACACAAGGCTAACGAGACACAAGGCTAACGAGACACAAGGCTAACGAGACACAAGGCAATCGAGGACACAAGGCATCGAGACACAAGAACGAGACACAAGGCTATCGAGACCAAGACACAAGGCTATCGAGACACAAGGCTAACGAGACACAAGGCAATCGAGACACAAGAACGAGACACAAGGCTATCGAGACACAAGACACAAGGCTAACGAGACACAAGGCTAACGAGACAGAGACACAAGGTATTGAGACACAAGGCTAACGAGACACAAGATACACAAGGCTACGAGACACAAGGCTAACGAGACACAAGGCTATCGAGACACAAGGCTATCGAGACACCAGAACACAAGGCTAACGAGACACAAGGCTATCGAGACATGAGACACAAGGCTAACGAGACACAAGACACAAGGCTAACGAGACATGAGACACAAGGCTATCGAGACACAAGACACAAGGTAACGAGACAAAGACTATCGAGACACAAGACTATCGAGACACAAGACACAAGGCTACCGAGACACAAGGCTATCGAGAAACAAGACACAAGGCTAACGAGACACAAGGCTAACAGACACGAGAAACAAGGCTATCGAGAACACGAGACACAAGGCTATCGAGAAACA
>JAAKFY010000006.1:2168540-2248586 GCA_011823955.1 Dissostichus mawsoni | reverse complement strand
ACTACAGTCTCATTACTGTAACTACAGTCTCATACTGCAACTACAGTCACATTACTGCAACTACAGTCTCATTACTGCAACTACAGTCCATTACTGTAACTACAGTCACATTACTGTAACTACAGTCTCATTACTGCAACTACAGTCACATTACTGCAACTACAGTCACATTACTGTAACTACAGTCTCATTACTGCAACTACAGTCTCATTACTGCAACTACAGTCACATTACTGTAACTACAGTCACATTACTGCAACTACAGTCACATTACTGTAACTACAGTCTCATTACTGCAACTACAGTCTCATTACTGTAACTACAGTCACATTACTGTAACTACAGTCACATTACTGAACTACAGTCTCATTACTGTAACTACAGTCACATTACTGTAACTACAGTCTCACATTACTGTAACTACAGTCTCATTACTGCAACTACAGTCTCATTACTGTAAACTACAGTCACATTACTGTAACTACAGTCTCATTACTGTAACTACAGTCACATTACTGTAACTACAGTCACATTACTGCAACTACAGCTCATTACTGCAACTACAGTCACATTACTGTAACTACAGTCTCATTACTGTAACTACAGTCACATTACTGTAACTACAGTCTCATTACTGCAACTACAGTCTCATTACTGTAACTACAGTCTCATTACTGCAACTACAGTCTCATTACTGTAACTACAGTCACATTACTGCAACTACAGTCACATTACTGCAACTACAGTCTCATTACTTGCAACTACAGTCTCATTACTGCAACTACAGTCACATTACTGTAACTACAGTCTCATTACTGCAACTACAGTCTCATTACTGCAACTACAGTCTCATTACTGCAACTACAGTCTCATTACTGTAACTACAGTCTCATTACTGTAACTACAGTCACATTACTGCAACTACAGTCTCATTACTGTAACTACACAGTCTCATTACTGTAACTACAGTCTCATTACTGCAACTACAGTCTCATTACTGTAACTACAGTCACATTACTGTAACTACAGTCATTACTGTAACTACAGTCACATTACTGTAACTACAGTCATTACTGCTACAGTCTCATTACTGCAACTACAGTCCATTACTGTAACTACAGTCCATTACTGTAACTACAGTCACATTACTGCAACTACAGTCACATTACTGTAACTACAGTCACATTACTGCAACTACAGTCTCATTACTGTAACTACAGTCTCATTACTGTAACTACAGTCACATTACTGTAACTACACTCAGCATTACTGTAACTACAGTCACATTACTGCAACTACAGTCTCATTACTGCAACTACAGTCTCATTACTGCAACTACAGTCTCATTACTGTAACTACAGTCTCATTACTGTAACTACAGTCTCATTACTGTAACTACAGTCACATTACTGCAACTACAGTCTCATTACTGCAACTACAGTCTCATTACTGTAACTACAGTCTCATTACTGTAACTAACAGTCATATTACTTATAACTACAGTCGCATCAAGAGGGATGCTCTGCCCAGGTTAGATTTTTGTGCTTTTTCCAACGGACCTTCTTAGGGGCGGGGCTTCCTCTCTGACTGTAGTCCTCATCAGCAGCTCTGGCCCTCTGTCAGGAAACACAGTTATTATTCAGATAATATTCGTAAACACTTTGGTGATCCAAAGATGAGAAGATCCAAAGTGAGGTTTTCAAATGTTTTTGTCACTTTAATAAAACATATTTAACTTTAACAATGAATGCATTACTAAAATAATATGTAATTTTCGGGTGCTGTCATTGGTCAGTTCTTACCTTGATGGCGGCCTCTGGCCCCGCCTTCTTCACCTCCGCCTCTGGAAACAGCTGTTTGGCCTGGTGATGACATCACAGAAAACCATGGTAACCACACAAGAACACAGAGCATCAGGAGGAAACAACAGGAAGTGAACTCATATGTGATGAGAGCAACAGGAAGTGAGCTCACGTGTTCCAGAGCGTTCCTGCAGGCCTCTCTGATCAGCTGATCCGTCTGCACCTCCTCGCTGACGTTCTCCTTCACGTTCTGCGCCGCTTTGTCAAAGAACTGCAACACAATCAGTATCTGAGTCACATTTAGCTTTAGAGCTTAATTCAAGCCTTTGTTTCTGTTTGAAGTGATAATAACAACAATAGTTAGTGTGACCTCTGACCTTATGGTACTTCCTGAACACGGCCATGATGTCATCGTTAAAGCTCGGCTGAAGCACCGCCCTCAAGAGATCCATCGACACCTGAGGGTCTGTGTAGCTGCAGACAGACAGGGGAGAGAGACAGGAGAGGAGAGAGAGAGACAGGTGGAGAGAGAGAGACAGATGGAGAGAGAGAGAGACAGGTCAGAGAGAGACAGACAGGTGGAGAGAGAGACAGGTGAGCAACAAGGTTGATGAAAAATGGTTGTCATAATGGCACAAAAAAGCCACACACACACACACACACACACACACCTGACGGCCATGTGTGAGCGGCGTCCTCTGCGCTGGATCTGTCGGTGTTTGATCATCAGGTTCCACGGCGCCTTCAACACAAAGAACACCGACTGCTTTATATTTAACGCTCGGAAAGTATTCTCATCAAAATATAGTGAAAGCAGCGACAGTAAAAGTAGTCATTGTGCAGATTGGTCCATTTCAGAATAATATAGATGATATGTTTTAGAATGATTGATCATTAAAGTGTTATTAAAGCTGGAGTAGTGGAGTAGAAGTACACAGTAGCATAAAATGTAAAGTACAAGTACCTCAAAATTGTATTAAGTACAGTACTTGAGTACATAAACTTAGTGACTTTACACTCTGACATATTAGTAACACAATAAAATATAATGTAATAACCTAGAGTACTCAAATGTACCACATATAGTAACACAACAACAGATGAGGTGTGTGGTGTTAGCCTGGTTAGCTGCGGTAGTTACCGGTCTCTGCTCCTCCTGCTCCCCGTCCAGCAGCAGCCCTTCCCGGCCTCCCTCACTGCGCTGCGCCCCCATCACACGGTCCTCCGGAGCTAGGCTAACTGGAGCTAACAGCGGTTTCCGTTACAAAGCCCCTTTACCGGCTGTTTACCGGTTAGTGACTCTGGCTCTGGGCTGACGGAGGTTTTCAGATCAACCGAAAGTAGATATTTTTCACAAGAGCTGATATTTGTTTGTATCAGGAAGTTAATTCCGCTGTGAAGCTAACAGCAGCTAACAGGCTACACGCTTCCGGTTAGCCCCTTCACAATTGAGCACCACAACTCCAATAAAAACAACGGATAAAAGTGATTTATTATTATTATTACTTTACCATTTTTATTATTAACATTTTCTGGAGTTTGGCCAACAGTATATAGGCCTGGCCCATGGAGATAAGGCTCTGTTCTCAGCTAACATGTAGTGTCTGCTCTTAGTTGTCATGTTTTTATTGTATTTTTAACACGCACCTCTGATAACATATAGGTCTTTAACTGTGTTCAATCTCTGAGCGGAGTCGCTGTTATTAGTACAATGTTTAAGTACATTTTTAACACTTTATAGGAAGATGTGCAACAGATGTGACGTCACTGTTTATTGGCCTCTTCATGAGGGTTTTTAAAATGACTAGATTAAATGTAATATGTTAAAAATCAAATGTTTATTTAATTCAAATATAATATTCCTGACAGGTGAGGAGAGAGAGAGAGAGAGAGAGAGAGAGAGAGAGAGAGAGAGAGAGAGAGAGGAGAGAGAGAGAGAGAGAGAGAGAGAGAGAGAGAGGAGAGAGAAGAGAAGAGAGAGAGAGAGAGAGAGAGAGAGAGAGAGAAGAGAGAGAGAGAGAGAGAGAGACAGGTGAGGAGAGAGAGGTGGAGAGAGAGAGAGAGACGGGTGAGGAGAGAGAGGTGAGAGAGACAGTGAAGAGAAAGACAGGTGGAGAGAGAGAGACAGGTGAGGAGAGAGACAGGTGAGAGAGAGAGAGAGAGAGACAGGTGAGGGAGAGACAGTGGAGAGAGAGAAACAGTTGAGGAGAGAGACAGCAGGTGGAGAGAGAGAGACAGACAGGTGAGGAGAGAGACGGAGAGGTGGAGAGAGAGAGACAGGTGAGGAGAGAGAGGTGGAGAGAAAGACAGGTGGAGAGAGAGAGACAGGTAGAGGAGAGACAGGTGAGAGAGAGAGAGAGAAAGAAAGACAGGTGAGGAGAGAGACAGGTGGAGAGAGAGAACAGGTGAGGAGAGAGACAGACAGGTGGAGAGAGAGACAGACAGGTGAGGAGAGAGACAGACAGGTGGAGAGAGAGGTGGAGAGAGAGAGAGACAGGTAGAGAGAAACAGGTGAAGACAGAGAGACAGGTTGAGACAGGTGAGGAGAGAGACAGGTGAGGAGAGAGAGACAGTGGAGAGAAGAGACAGGTGAGGAGAGAGACAAGTGAGAGAGAGAGACAGGTGAGAGGGAGAGACAGGTCTCTCTCAGGTGAGGAGAGACAGGTGAGGAGAGAGACAGACAGTGGAGCGAGAGACAGGAGAGAGAGACAGGTGAGGAGAGAGAGACAGGTGAGAGAGAGAGAGAGACAGGTGGAGAGAGAGAGACAGGTGGAGAGAGAGAACAGGTGAGGAGAGAGAGAGAGAGACAGGTGGAGAGAGAGAGACAGGTGGAGAGAGAGACAGGTGAGAGAGAGCGAGAGACAGGTGGAGAGAGAGAGAGACAGGTGGAGAGAGAGAGAGACAGGTGAGAGAGAGCGAGAGACAGGTGGAGAGAGAGACAGGTGAGAGAGAGAGAGACAGGTGGAGAGAGAGAGAGACAGGTGGAGAGAGAGACAGGTGAGGAGAGAGAGACAGACAGGTGGAGAGAGAGACAGGTGAGAGAGAGCGAGAGACAGGTGGAGAGAGAGAGACAGGTGGAGAGAGAGACAGTGAGAGAGAGCGAGAGACAGGTGGAGAGAGAGAGAGACAGGTGGAGAGAGAGAGAGACAGACAGGTGGAGAGAGACAGGTGAGAGAGAGAGAGAGACGGGTGAGGAGAGAGAGGTGGAGAGAGAGAGAGAGACGGGTGAGGAGAGAGAGGTGAGAGAGACAGGTGAAGAGAAAGAGACAGGTGGAGAGAGAGACAGGTGAGGAGAGAGACAGGTGAGAGAGAGAGAGAGAGAGACAGGTGAGGAGAGGGAGACAGGTGGAGAGAGAAAACAGTTGAGGAGAGAGACAGACAGGTGGAGAGAGAGAGACAGACAGGTGAGGAGAGAGACGGAGAGGTGGAGAGAGAGAGACAGGTGAGGAGAGAGAGGTGGAGAGAAAGAGACAGGTGGAGAGAGAGAGACAGGTGAGGAGAGAGACAGGTGAGAGAGAGAGAGAAAGAAAGACAGGTGAGGAGAGAGACAGGTGGAGAGAGAGAGACAGGTGAGGAGAGAGACAGACAGGTGGAGAGAGAGACAGACAGGTGAGGAGAGAGACAGACAGGTGGAGAGAGAGGTGGAGAGAGAGAGAGACAGGTGAGAGAGAAACAGGTGAAGACAGAGAGACAGGTTGAGAGACAGGTGAGGAGAGAGAGACAGGTGAGGAGAGAGAGACAGGTGGAGAGAGAGAGACAGGTGAGGAGAGAGACAAGTGAGAGAGAGAGACAGGTGAGAGGGAGACAGGTCTCTCTCAGGTGAGGAGAGACAGGTGAGGAGAGAGACAGACAGGTGGAGCGAGAGACAGGAGAGAGAGACAGGTGAGGAGAGAGACAGGTGAGAGAGAGAAGAGACAGGTGGAGAGAGAGAGACAGGTGGAGAGAGAGAGACAGGTGAGGAGAGAGAGAGAGAGACAGGTGGAGAGAGAGAGACAGGTGGAGAGAGAGACAGGTGAGAGAGCGAGAGACAGGTGGAGAGAGAGAGAGACAGGTGGAGAGAGAAGAGACAGGTAGAGAGAGCGAGAGACAGGTGGAGAGAGAGACAGGTGAGAGAGAGAGAGACAGGTGAGAGAGAGAGAGACAGGTGGAGAGAGAGAGACAGGTGAGGAGAGAGAGACAGACAGGTGGAGAGAGAGACAGGTGAGAGAGAGCGAGAGACAGGTGGAGAGAGAGAGAGACAGGTGGAGAGAGAGACAGGTGAGAGAGAGCGAGAGACAGGTAGAGAGAGAGACAGGTGGAGAGAGAGAGAGACAGACAGGTGGAGGAGAGACAGGTGGAGAGAGAGAGAGACAGGTGGAGAGAGAGACAGGTGAGAGAGCGAGAGACAGGTGAGAGAAGCGAGAGACAGGTGGAGAGAGAGAGAGACAGGTGGAGAGAGAGACAGGTGAGAGAGAGGGAGAGACAGGTGTGAGAGAGAGAGACAGGTGGAGAGAGAGAGACAGGTGAGAGAGAGCGAGAGACAGGTGGAGAGAGAGAGAGACAGGTGAGAGAGAGAGAGACAGGTGAGAGAGCGAGAGACAGGTGGAGAGAGAGAGAGACAGGTGGAGAGAGAGAGAGACAGGTGGAGAGAGAGAGAGACAGGTGGAGAGAGAGAGAGACAGGTGAGAGAGCGAGAGACAGGTGAGAGAGCGAGAGACAGGTGGAGAGAGAGAGAGACAGGTGGAAGAAGAGAGACAGGTGAGAGAGAGCGAGAGACAGGTGGAGAGAGCGAGAGACAGGTGGAGAGAGAGAGAGACAGGTGGAGAGAGCGAGAGACAGGTGGAGAGCGAGAGACAGGTGGAGAGAGAGAGAGACAGGTGGAGAAGAGAGAGACAGGTGAGAAGAGCGAGAGACAGGTGAGAGAGAGCGAGAGACAGGTGGAGAGAGAGAGACAGGTGGAGAGAGAGACAGGTGGAGAGAGAGAGAGACAGGTGGGAGAGAGAGAGACAGGTGGAGAGAGAGAGAGACAGGTGGAGAGAGAGAGAATATTTATCTTATTTAAATATAATATTCCTGACAGTAAAAACAGAATAATTCAGATTAATTTCAGACTAGTAGTTCTCCCTTCCTGTGAGAGAGGTGGCTGCTGGGAAACGATGCTGGACGGACTGAAAGGACTACAAACATGGCGTCTAATTTAAAATTCAAAAAGAAAAGACAAATAGGAGATGAACCTCTTGGACTAATCATCATAATACATGTATCTAATTATTATGAGAGATGCATCTTCCTCAATGAAGGACTAGGAAAATAATTTTTTTTTCATAATTAAATCATTTATTGAATACAAATCCTAAAATAAGAAATATTTGTATTGAACTTATTGATACAGGTCTTAACTTGAAAATAATGTAATATTTGTTGTAATCACGAGACACGACATGTTTGTCCAAAGGAGAGACTTTTATCAGATACAGATCTCTTCATTACAATAAAACATCTCCTGTAATGCAGCTTTACCAAAGTGTTCACCAAATATTAAAGGACTCGTCCAACGTTAGCCTAGCTTAGCACGACGACTGGAAGCAGGGGAATGCCAGCTTCAAATAGTTTAAACATAATAATCCAGATTTACAGGGAACACAACATCCCAACATGTCGGACTGCTCCTTAACAGAAAACTCTAAAAGTAGAAGAAACATTTTGAGATTCTCTGCGGCGCGATAAAAAACGTTTATGTAACAACACAGGTTGCAAACACACAACAAAACACGACATATTGCAAAAGATATAAAATGTGGGAGGTGAGAGAGAGACAGGTGAGGAGAGAGAGACAGGTGGAGAGAGACAGGTGAGGAAGAGAGATAGAGACAGGTGAGGAGAGACAGACAGGTGGAGAGAGAGACAGGTGAGGAGAGAAGACAGGTGAGAGAGAGAGAGACAGGTGAGAGAGAGACAGTGGAGAGACAGGTGGAGAGAGACAGGTGAGAGAGAGAGACAGGTGGAGAGAGAGACAGGTGGAGAGAGAGACAGGTGGAGAGAGCAGGTGAGAGAGAGAGACAGGTGGAGAGAGACAGGTGAGAGAGAGAGACAGGTGAGAGAGAGAGACAGGTGGAGAGAGACAGGTGAGAGAGAGAGACAGGTGGAGAGACAGGTGAGAGAGAGAGACAGGTGGAGAGAGACAGGTGAGAGAGACAGGTGAGAGAGAGACAGGTGGAGAGAGAGTGACAGGTGGAGAGAGACAGTTGGAGAGAGACAGGTGAGAGAGAGAGAGAGACAGGTGGAGAGAGACAGGTGAGAGAGACAGGTGGAGAGAGACAGGTGGAGAGAGACAGGTGGAGAGAGAGACAGGTGGGAGAGAGAGAGACAGGTGGAGAGAGACAGGTGAGAGAGAGACAGGTGAGAGAGAGACAGGTGGAGAGAGAGAGACAGGTGGGAGATAGACAGTGGAGAGAGAGAGAGACAGGTGGAGAGAGACAGGTAGGAGAGAGAGACAGGTGGAGAGAGAGAGAGACAGGTGGAGAGAGACAGGTAGAGAGAGAGAGAGGAGAGACAGGTGGAGAGACAGGTGGAGAGACAGGTGGAGAGAGAGACAGGTGGAGAGAGAGTGACAGGTGGAGAGAGACAGTTGGAGAGAGACAGGTGAGAGAGAGAGAAGACAGGTGGAGAGAGACAGGTAGAGAGACAGTGGAGAGAGACAGGTGGAGAGAGACAGGTGGAGAGAGAGACAGGTGGGAGAGAGAGACAGGTGGAGAGAGACAGGTTGAGAGAGACAGGTGAGAGAGAGACAGGTGGAGAGAGAGAGACAGGTGGAGAGAGACAGGTGGAGAGAGAGAGAGACAGGTGGAGAGAGACAGGTGAGAGAGAGAGAGACAGGTGGAGAGAGAGAGAGACAGGTGAGAGAGACAGTGAGAGAGAGAGAGAGAGACAGGTGAGAGAGAGAGAGACAGGTGGAGAGAGACAGGTGAGAGACAGGTGAGAGAGAGAGAGACAGGTGGAGAGAGACAGGTGGAGAGACAGGTGAGAGAGAGACAGGTGAGAGATAGAGAGACAGGTGGAGAGAGACAGGTAGGACAGAATACAATTAATTAAGAAATAATTCTCAAAAAATGTTTACAAACAAAACATATATTTGGAACACTAATAACAACAACAACACAACAAGGTTGATGAAAAATGTGGGAGTTGCATTTTATTTGATTACATTGTAATAACACATGCAATATGTAATAACCACCATGATGTCTTCATCAGCGCAACCATTTAAAACATCAAAGATCAAAGCATCAAAGCATCAAAGATCAAAGCATCAAAGATCAAAGATCAAAGCATCAAAGTCCATTTCATGTGAAGTTAAAATCGTTCAGTAACATGAGAAGACATCCGTGGTTAGGACATACAGCATGTGTTGCTACCCGTTATAACCTCTGCTGTGTTACACGTGTTAGGAGACGATGGGGACAGGTCTCCAGCTATGTGTCGTTGGCGCAGCGGCAAACACCGTCTGAGAAACGTTCAGGAGGATTTTGTCCAAAAGGTTTTCATGCACAACAAAAACACAAATAACAACAAAGCATAAAAACAGAGAGACGGGCGGAGAGTTATAAAATAATGCTGTTAGACTGACGCATACACACTTCTACTTTTACATACAGGGTCATATAGATTTTTCTTAATAACACTTTGGTTTAGTTTAAAACAAACTATCATAGACTGTATCAAGACTTTTCCAACTCTTTTTAAAAATGTTAAATTAAATCAAATAAAAAAAGAACAATTACATTTGTTTTTTCAATCAATTTAACAGCAGATGAGCAAAATATCAACAGACTTCATATCAGTTTAACTGTACAGTATCTACAGTCAGCCAATCAGAGGACAGCTCCCAGAGACAGTGACCCAATCAGAGTCAGGCAGTCCATCAGAGGATAGTTTCCGAACACAGTCAGCCAATCAGAGGACAGTTTCTGAACACAGTCAGCCAATCAGAGGACAGTTTCTGAACACAGTCAGCCAATCAGAGGACAGCGCCCTGTGAAAGTCCCCCGGAAACAGCCCGAGACCGTCAGCCAATCAGAGGACAGCACCCTGTGAAAGTCCCCCGGAAACAGCCCGAAGACCGTCAGCCAAAAGAGGACAGTTTCTGGACACAGTCAGCCAATCAGAGGACAGTGACAGTTTCTGAACAGTCAGCCAATCAGAGGACAGTTTCTGGACACAGTCAGCCAATCAGAGGACAGTGACAGTTTCTGAACAGTCAGCCAATCAGAGGACAGTTTCTGGACACAGTCAGCCAATCAGAGGACAGTGACAGTTTCTGAACACAGTCAGCCAATCAGAGGACAGTTTCTGAACACAGTCAGCCAATCAGAGGACAGTGACAGTTTCTGAACACAGTCAGCCAATCAGAGGACACCGCGCTGTGAAAGTCCCCCGGAAACAGCCCAGAGACCGTCAGCCAATCAGAGAACAGCGCCCGGAGACAGTGGGCCAATCAGAAGACTGTGAGGAGTCTGCCAACCAGAGGACTTCATGTTGTACAATATGAAGCACTAAATTAAGGGTGGTTTCAGAAAAGTAAAAAGGTAACCGTTGAGAGAAAGATGAATTTAAATTGTCTTTAATTTGTCATCATCCCCTTTCAGTCAATAGGTCAATAATGTGATTTCATTGTGGAACAGTACCTACAAAGTGAATATTTAGAGTGGTACGGGGAAGAAAGCTGTGTTTTGTTGTGGTTAAACAGAGTCCTTCTCATGACTCTGAAACACAAGTTAAAAAAAGACGTCTGTCCTCTCTGACCGGTTCGAGTCCCGCCTGTTCTCTCACTTTCATTATTCTGCCGCCTTCCCGTTAACGACCTAATGTCGGGAACCTGCTCTGACTCCATGTCCCACAATGCACCACCTCTGAGAGATGTGCACCGATTGGCCAGGCCTTCCCAGGGAGGCAGGGCTTGAAGAAGAGTCCAATAGAAACTATAGCTGCCTTTTTTTCAACCAATCACCAAGCCCTGTCTGTCGGTGGGGGGGACCAATCAAATCACAGCTGCGTGAGAATGTTTTTATTGCTGGAGCTCCGACATCTCATTGGCGGCTTGTTGGCTAAGCCACCACCTGGACACGAACATAAGCTCCAGGCGAAGTGATGTCAGATCTTCGACCAATCAGAAGAGCTGCTGGCGGCTGCAGAATGGCATTGTGGGTATGTGGACAAATGCTACAGGTGCTGGTGAGGGACAATCTGAAGAGACGACGATCAAAACAAACATGAAAAACAGAAAACTGTACACAGGTGAAGAGGAGACACTTTTTTTACACGGCGGCCACTTTTTCTACAGGACCGCTGCCGCCGCTGCTGCTGTTCGTGTTGTTGCTGTTGTCATCATGGCTACCTGGTGACATCACAGCACTCTGCAGCCTGTCAGCAGGCTTAGGGGCGGAGTCTTTCTCTATGGAGGCGGGGCAATTTTCTTTACACAGCGGCCACCTTTTCTACAGGACTGCTGCCGCTGCTGCTGCTGCTGTTGTTCGTGTTGTTGCCGTTGTTGTTGTTGTTGTCATCATGGCTACCTGGTGACATCACAGCACTCTGCGCCTATCAGCAGGCTTAGGGGCGGAGTCTTTCTCTGTGGAGGCGGGGCCAGGAGAGGACATGGGGGGGGGCAGGAGGGGGAGGGCTGGTACGCCGCCGTGAGCTCGGCCAGGCGCTCAGGGGTCGGAGCCCACTTAGAAAAACCAGCATCGTTCTGGAGGAAAATAACTGCAGTACCATGGACCGCCCGGTAGTACATCTCATCTCTGAAAGTACACAGAAACAGTCATTAGTACACAGATACAGAGGAATGCAGTACATCTCATCTCTGAAAGTACACAGAAACAGTCATTAGTACACAGATACAGAGGAATGCAGTACATCTCATCTCTGAAAGTACACAGAAACAGTCATTAGTACACGGATACAGAGTAATGCAGTACACATCATCTCTGAAAGTACAGATACAGAGTAACGTAGTAGTGGTAGTAGTACATCTCATCTCTGAAAGTACACAGATACACAGTAATGTAGTAGTACATCTATTTACAGGTAGATAGACTTATTGCACTATTCTTAATTTGTTTTTTTTGTATGTTATTATACATGTTGCATCGTTGGAGGAGCTCAGGTCAGAAGAATGTCATTGCCATTTCTACTCTGTAGCTGCTGAGCATCTGATGATAACACCTTTGAATCTTGAATCTACATGTAATAGCATCAATACCTCTTGCAGATGTGCTGGCTGCCGGACCGGTACTCGTGTTCGAACGCTGTGACGGTCATCTGGTGCCGGAGGAACCGACTGGCCTCCATCCGGGTCAGAGCCGGGGTCACGGGGTCGCGCCACTCAGGGACGAAGACGATGAAGGACAGCGGCTCAGAGGACTTCTCCAGCAGACCCTAGAGGGACCAGAGACCCAGTACAGCCCGGTTTAAGACCCAGTACAGCCCGGTTTAAGACCCAGTACAGCCCGGTTTAAGACCCCAGTACAGCCCGGTTTAAGACCCAGTACAGCCCGGTTTAAGACCCAGTACAGCCCGGTTTAAGACCCCAGTACAGCCCGGTTTAAGACCCAGTACAGCCCGGTTTAAGACCCAGTACAGCCCGGTTTAAGACCCAGTACAGCCCGGTTTAAGACCGCAGCACAGCCCGGTTTAAGAACCAGTACAGCCCGGTTTAAGACCCCAGTACAGCCCGGTTTAAGACCCAGTACAGCCCGGTTTAAGACCCAGTACAGCCCGGTTTAAGACCGCAGTACAGCCCGGTTCAAGAACCAGTACAGCCCGGTTTAAGACCACCCACCTGTGGTACACCTGTCAGGTATTAAACAGTAACTGGACAAACCTCAAAGTGTGTCACCATGGCGTCCATCAGCTCTTCACAGAAGGGAGGGTTGGCTTCAAAGGAGCCGCTGACCGGACAGAAAGACAGGAACGGCCTGAAAACACACAGAGGGTTAAAAATACTGCAATATACTGGGGACAGTAATTACTGTAACACCACACACTGCGGGTCTCACCCTCTGGATCCGAAGTATCCGTCGGTGTCGGGGAAGGCGGAGCTGAACTGTTTGAAGTAGCAGTTGAGCGGCGAGGCGAAACACTCGAAAGAAACTCCAAACTGTCGCATCAGTGCCTCGAACACGGGAACCGGCAGCGCCCCCTGCAGGCCACTGCCCTCGTTAGCACCGCTGCCAAACAACACCTGAAACACACACACCTCGTTAAGCCCTCCTCTACCAAACATAGGCTGTGAGGGGAGCTCAGGGATTGGTTAACACAGTCAGCTGACCTGGTATCTCTTCAGGAGGCACCAGACTCTGGTCAGGAACTTCTCAAAGCGAGGGTCATCGATGCAGCTGTACCTGTACAACAGCTCCTGAGAGACAGACAGGGGGGGTCAGTACCGCTACAGGTTGCCGTGCCGATGTCAGTACCGCTACATGTTGCCGTGGTGATGTCAGTACCGCTACATGTTGCCGTGGTGATGTCAGTACCGCTACAGGTTGCCGTGGTGATGTCAGTACCGCTACATGTTGCCGTGGTGATGTCAGTACCGCTACATGTTGCCGTGATGATGTCAGTACCGCTACATGTTGCCGTGGTGATGTCAGTACCGCTACATGTTGCCGTGGTTACTCACCAGTTTGCTGAAGTGACCTCTGTTGACCTTCACCATCTCCCCTTTGAAGCGCAGGCAGGCCACGTCGTTCTCAAAGTGCAGCTCCACTCGGGGGAGGGGGGGCGAGGGGGGGGCCAGACGCACCGGGAAGCAGTACACCAACCTCTGCTGGGGGGGGAACCACTGGCCTCTGAACACACAGAGACACACACTTAGAACACACACACAAAGCAAACAGCTACATGTGGGGGGACTCAGGTTTGTGTATATGCGTATGTGTGTGTGTCTCTGTCTGTGTTATAAGTGGGGGGGTCCAGGAGCAGGCTTAGGTGTGTGTGTACCTGTGGGGGGATCTGGCAGCAGAGCCGTGTGTGTGTGTGTGTGTACCTGTGGGGGGGGTCTGGCAGCAGAGCCGTGTGTGTGTATACCTGTGGGGGGGGTCTGGCAGCAGAGCCAGGTGTGTGTGTGTGTGTGTGTGTGTGTGTGAGAGTACCTGTGGGGGGGTCTGGCAGCAGAGCCAGGTGAGTGTGTGTGAGTACCTGTGGGGGGGTCTGGCAGCAGAGCCAGGTGTGTGTGTGTGTGTGTGTGTGTGTGTGTGTGTACCTGTGGGGGGGTCTGGCAGCAGAGCCAGGTGAATGCTCCTCAGTCTGCGGCTGTACTCCACAGAGAGCTGGTAGATCTTGGAGCAGATTCCCTCCACTGAGTCCTTGGCGACGGCGGTGAGGTGAGGGCCGCATTGTTTCCTCAGGTGCTCCAGACGGTCCTACACACAGGAAGAACATTACATCACTGTTTCTCAACCACTGTGCCGTGAGAGAGGGTCAGGTGAGCACTGGGAAACTGTCCAATTTCACTTCATCTGTCCAGAAAAACATGATTTAGTTGCTGCAAATAAAACAGAGCCGTGGTCACAAGCTAGCTCAAATGTGATTTCCAAACCAAACACCGTCACTTAAAAACAGGACATTTTTGAGAAACACTGCACAGAGAAATCTCTAAGAGCTACTGAGGAGCTGAACTTGTAGCCAAATTGAGAGACTTGTCATTACATATGTGCTATAATAGACTACAATGGTTCATTTAGTAACATGGTTTCAATGTGAACAATGTACCGTGGCTCCAAAGAGGTTGAAGAACACTGCAATCTGCAGGATAGGACACGTCTGCCATCTAGTGGCTGTTCTTTTGTTTTAAGTTAAAGGGGACCTATCATGCTATATTTAAATAATATATAAGGTATATATATATATATATATAAGGTATATTAATACGTTTTAATTTTCAAAATACGAAACAGATCATGCATTTTAGCCATGCCTCATTTTGCCTCACTCCAGCTCTGTCTTTGCAAGGTCTGATTCAGCTGACCACGCCCCCATGCGGAAGAGGGGGGCGTGACACGGCCCCGGCACGAGCGTCATGTTATCATGCTTGCTGTGATTACGAGTGGAGAGTCAACATGGCCCAACCTCTCATTCCCCTGATTGGTGGAGAGTTGACCAATCAGGCGGAGTGCACCTACATTACGTCAAAAAGGTGCAAATAAAAAATCCACCCGTATCAAATCCGTTGCAGCCCCGTTTTTAGAGATTTGGGTATGGAGGAAAAGAGAGAGGGTTGTGTTTTCTGACACTTTGTGAGTTCCCTGGAACACCGGGGACACATATGTATGTATAAAAGACATCACAAAGTGCATTTTGCATGATAGGTCCCCTTTAAGGACTAATTATTAGAGGTTATTACAGGGCTTAGTTGAATACTCGATTCTGATTGGTCAATTCAGACATTTCAGAGGTTATTAATACGTGATAAGAGGGGGAATGTGCATCGAGGAGTCATTAATGGAAAGAAAAAAGGGGGGTCTTCGTCAATGACCACCAACTGCTCACCATGTAGTCCTCCTTGCTGGCGGAGTGATCTCGGCGCAGCCAGCTCATGGTGTCTTCAGCGTTCCACTTCACCACCTTCCTGCTCTCCGGACTGGCATTCCTGCAGGTAAGAGGTCAAAGGTCAAAAGTTCAAAGCAGACATAAACAGGACAGAGCTATGATAGCTCCGAGGATGATGGGAAAAGAGCCGAGTTCTCATTGGTCGATCTTCTTTAGAGACGACCAGGAAAGGATGGCTACACTGATTGTGTTTACTGTATGACATTAAGATTGAAATAGGCACGCGACGACTCGAAATAATAATGATCACGATACCATATGCAGATTAAAACTAAAGTAACCAGCCTGTTTGGAAAATGTAAGAAGTAGAACGTTCAGGTATTTGTGTGAAAAATGTACGGAGTCAAAGTAAAAGTACTGATACCAGAACAATCTACTTAAGTACAGTATCAGAGTATTTGTACTAGGGGTCCAACAACTAATCGACTTAATCGATTAAAATCGATGACCAAATTAGTTGCCAACTAATTCAGTCGTCGATTCGTTGGTGACGTCATCACGTGTGTTTCACAGGCAGTTCAGCTCCAACGTTAACGGTCTTTTTATCGGTACAGGAGACATTTAAAAAATATATGTCATATGTATTATGCTGGATAAACATTATATCGCAGTCTTAGTGTCGCCAACTCCGTTTCTAATATGCAATAAGACTACAAAATGCGTCTATGATATATTTTCCATCTTTCCAATCCTGACGAGATCTCTCTCTCTCCCCCGTCTGTGTGCGAGGGGCGGGGGAGAGATCTCTCTCTCTCCCCCGTCTGTGTGTGAGGGCGGGGAGAGATCTCTCTCTCTCTCCCCCGTCTGTGTGCGAGGGGGCGGGGCACTTTACACACACGCTCTGCAACATGCAGCAACACACACAGCTGCTGCAACACACACACACAGCTGCTGCAACACACACACACAGCTGCTGCAACACACACACACACAGCTGCTGCTGCAACACACACACACACACACACAGAGGAGATGGCGGAGAGAAGCGCTCCAAGGTGTGGTTAAACTTTACCCGTCTCGATGTGGACAATGCTCGTTACCTAAAGTGCAATAAGAGTTCAGCATGTCAGGGCGGGAACACGAGCAATTTATCTAAACATTTAGCAAAAGTGCTCCACATCCAGACGGAGAAATGCACCGGGTTCCACTGTCTCTCTAGTACCTCTGTAGCCCCATCCACGAGCAACGTTTCCACGTCAGGTGTTCTGTATGCTAGCAGCAACACACAGAGTTAACTCAATGATTCAAACATGGGTTAATGATTAGAGGCAACTGAGTTATTTAGTTTGTTAAAGTTTCAGCTGTTCTGTTTACGGTTCTGTCATCACATTATTTAATACCATTTGTTAAAAAAACTGTTGTTTCTTTTGATGTGAAATATTATGTATTTAATTTAAATAAAAAGCAATGTTAGTTTTGTTCACAATTTGTTTAGTTAATTTACCTTATTTATTTTCAAAAGAACCGTTAAGACTATCGTTAAAGGACCGGATCGATAAGCGGTATCGATAAAAGTAGTAGTATCGTTAGAACCTTAACGATCCGAATAATCGATTCATCGTTTCATTAATCGATTATCAAATGAGTCGTTTGTTGCAGCCCTAGTACTCCCTCCTCTGATGGTGACCTACCTGGAGTCGATCATCTTCTTGGCGGCTTCAGCGTATTTAAACAGAAGCTTCCGGGCCTCCTCTTTGTATTTAATACGGGCCAACCTGAGACACACACATGAAATACATCATCAACGTTAGAACAGAGAGGCGGGTTTAAGGAGACACACTTTGGGTCCAGACGGGCAGACGGGTACCTGATGGAATGTCGTTCATGACCTCTCTGAACATGGAGGGTGAGATGACCGGGTCGCAGTCACTCGGCAGGAAAGTGTCCTGACCTTTGTCGATCACTTTCCTCTCCAGCAGCCAGCGGTTAAACGACTCTCTGGGCGGGTCGATACCTGAACACACAGAAAGACTTAGAACCCTGTTCACGGACAAATCTCAGGGAAACACTATGAGGTCCTGGGGTTAGGGTTAGGTCCCAGGTCAGGACCACCTAATATACAAACAAGAAGTGTCAGGCTGAGTGTTTGTCCCACGTCAATACCAACAAGTTCCACCTCAAGTCCCACGTCAACACCAACAAGTTCCACCTCAAGTCCCACGTCAACACCAACAAGTTCCACCTCAAGTCCCACGTCAACACCAACAAGTTCCACCTCAAGTCCCACGTCAACACCAACAAGTTCCTTGATGTGAGACTAACCCCAGGACTTGTAAGCGTTCTTGGTCCTGACATTGGACAAACTCTCGCCCTGACACTTCTTGGATTAGTTGGTCCTGACCTTGGACTTGACATGGTACACACTGGTCTTGACATTGGGACTTGTTAGTCTTGACCTGGGAGCTGTTAGGGTTAGAGTTAGGCCAATGTCAGGACCAACAAGTCCCTATGTCAAGTCCCAGGTAAGGACAACAAATGGACTGCTGTATAGTCCAACAAATCCCAGGTAAAGAATAACAAGTTCTGGGGTCAGTCTCACATCAAGTCTCAGGTCAGGACCAACTAAGAAGTTTCAGGGTTAGAGTTAGTCCAACGTGAAGACCAACGAATCCCAGGTCAGGACCTAGAACTCCTACAAGTCCTGGGGTAAGTCTTAGGTCAAGTACCAGGTTAGGACCAACTGCTCTAAAGAGTTCTTAGTCCTCATCTGGGATGTGTTGGTCTTCACGTGGGACAAACTCTAACCCTGACATATCTTAGATCAGTTGGTCCTGACCTGAGACTTGACGTGAGACTAACCCCAGGACTTGTAAGCTTGTTTTGTCCTGACCTTGGACAAATTCTAACCCTGACACTTCTTGAATTAGTTGGTTCTGACCTGGGTCTTGACTTTGGGACTTGAGACTTGTTAGGGTTCAAATTAGTCCCAGGTCAGGACCAACAAATAAAAGAGGTCTCAGTTCAAGACTTCCAGAGCAGGAAGCTGTTCAGATCCATCAGGTGTGTGTGTGTGTGTGTGTGTGTGTGTGTGTGTGTGTGTGTGTGTGTGTGTGTGTGTGTGTGTGTGTGTGTGTGTGTGTGTGTGTGTGTGTGTGTGTGTGTGTTGGGGTACCTTCTCTCTGGTGGCACAGCTCGTGGTAGTGTTGACGGAGTTTGGTGACCAGCTGGGCTCTCTGCAGCTCGATCTCAGGGTGGGGGTGCAGGTGGTTGGCGGGGGGGTGCTCTCTGATCACAGCATTGGTCTGAACATCCAGATCCCAGTAGATCCTTGAAAACAACAACAACAACAACAACAACGTTAAATCTCCAAAATTTGATTTGATTTATTTAGAACGTGTAAAGCAATAATACAAAAAATAATAATGAAATGAAACAGGAGAATTATGATACTGTACAAACTGAAGCAGGGTCAAATTGATAAACAAAAATATTACTGACTTACAAATTATATATAAACAAATGATCTACAATTAGACATCAGAAAGGGGGGGGGAGAAGTTTACACTCATTTAATCCCAGCCCTTCTCCCAGAACTAAATTATTAACAAAATGTACGTCTACATCCAATACATATTTACAATTAGATGATATCATTACTACTACAATATATATATATATCATTATTTTACGTCGTATGTCATATTTTATAAGACAAATATAAAAGACTATCTTTTTACATCCACCATCCAAAATACGTTTGTTATTAAAAAACAAACACAACAACAAATAAAGGCCTGACTTAGTTCCACAGATCCAGACCTGGAGAGAGATCTCTACTCCCTAAGTGTTCACTGTTTTATTTTGTTGTCTTTACGTCTTTCTCATCTGTGTTTCGTGTCATCATGTTGCTGAGAAGAACTATGAACACATTTGTCCTTCATGTAAAGATGCAGCGTACAACATGCTGGGACATGTTTGACACTCCATGCCAATAAAAAGTCAATTAAAAAATATAAACACAACAAATAAAATGCAATGATTGGATGTGTAATGGAGGACTCACACAGCTGGTCTGTATGGAGCGGGGGCGGGGCTTGGGGTTGTGGGCGTGGCCGGCGGGGCCGGTTTGTCCTCGGGGGCGGAGCTCCAGGGTTTCAGCCCGGGGGTGCTGGGAGAGATGGGAGTGGTGGGCTCCACCTGGGAACAACGCAGGGTTAACAGTGATTACACCGGGGGGGTCCGAAGCTTTTTCACCGAGGGCCACGGACAGAAACACATACGAAGGTCTGGGCCACTGAGGGGAGGTGTATCGCCTCGTGAGTTCAGTTATAAGCTAAATCAATCAGATGTAGGTAAGTCATGCTGTGAGTGTCGGCAGCTCATCCCTTAGAACAGAAGAGAGATGATCATCAGGAGGAACATGAAGGGGGCTTTTCAAGCTTGGGAATAAGTTGTTGGGCTTTTTTCTAATCAACTGAGATATGTTAGAAAATGTTTCCAACTTTAATTGACTGAATGTATTTGAAAAGAGGTCTTATTAACACATGAATACTGTGTAATATATGTTTACATTTATATTTAAGAAGTACAATATAAGACAAGCACAAGTTTCATTTGTTGGCCGTATTCCATTACACTTTCAGAATTTGCTGATAGTAGTTGTTTGGGCGCCGCTTTACAGCTTTCAATGTTTCATTTGGGCTTCTGGAGGAAAACAGTCCACAGAGAATCAAAGGTAAGACGGAGCTTTATTTATCCCCGTGGGGGAAGTCAGTAGTTGAACAGCAACAGGGTGAGAATGAAAACAGGACAGATTCACACAGATTAGAGATGAATACAATTAAAGATAAAATCAAAGATAACAATTAAATGATATACAGTTAAGTAACTATAAGATAAGAAATTAATTAAAATGATCATATATACATATTGGATCATATATACATATTGGATCATATATACATATATAGATCTATCATATTGGATATATACATATTGGATCATATATACATATTGGATCATATATACATGTATGTGTGAAAACAGTGAGTATTTTATGTAATCAACAAAATTATTCTTGAATCTCCATCGAGGAGTGATCTGGATTCAAGGTGTTTAAAAAATAGATTGGAAAGACAATTTATTTGGAAAAAAAGATGATATATTTTCTTTATTGTAGTTTTGTATCTAATGTCGTCATGATGTTGGTACCTTGGGTCTTTTGATGCTGTTAGGCCCCGCCCCCTGCTCCTCAGAGTTCCTCCTCTTCCTCTGGCCGTTACCGAGGTTACCGTCCCCCCCTCTGCAGGCGCCGCATTCAGACCTAAAGGATCAGACTGCAGACAGACAGGCAGGCAGACAGACAGACAGGCAGACAGACAGGCAGACAGACAGGCAGACAGACAGGCAGACAGACAGGCAGACAGACAGGCAGACAGACAGACAGGCAGACAGACAGACAGGCAGGCAGACAGACAGGCAGACAGACAGAAAGGCAGACAGACATGTAGAGAGAGTTCTTTACATCACGATTGATTTTCCTGAGGTATTCAGAGCTTTCATTAAATATCCCTTTGATGACACCTTTTGCATTTTCTGAATATCTTCTAAATCTCTTAGGCCACGTTTACACGGAGACGAAACGGGTTGTATCCGCTACAGTTCTCTATCTTATGGATGGTTCGTCCACACGAGGCCGACACGGAAACGCGGATAACGGTAACGGGTCCCAAGGTGGGTAGATCTGCGGACTAAACGCTCTGGGCGCCCAAACGGCTCCGTGTGTACGCCCTATACGATCATTTCCTGATAACGATGACGCCATAGCCCCGCCTCTCCCCACCTCCGCGTCACCCGCGTTTCGCCAACAAACAACAACAATGGCGGATCACAGGGTTGCGTTTGTGCTCCAGACGCTACTGACCATGCTACAGATGTTAGTGCAACATCTACAGCTCCTCTCCCACAACCATCAGCAACAAGTGGACCTGTAGAACGACATGAACTACATGAACTACATGAACTACATGTTGCTAAATCCACCGCGGAGAATAACCAGAAGGGCAACCAGGCAACCATGGCAACCATTCTCGGGGGGTCTTCTTCGCTGCTTTTGGTGTATTTTGTGGCGGGAGTACAGCGCCACTTACAGGCCCGGCATATGTACTACAGCGTCTCCAGCGGGTCGAGCGGTCTCGTGTGGACGGACACGTTTCTTGAGCCGATTCCGTGTGGACGGAAGACTTTTTTGATATCGACTAAGGTTCGTTTTCGTCTCGACGTTTTTAGACTTGATGATGAATGATGTCTGATCAAAAATCTTTTTATTGCGTTTCGACAATGTGTAGGGACGGGAATGTGAAAGCAAATGTATATTCGAATATTCGACCCCCAAAAAACGGTTAACCGAAATGTACACATCCTATAAACAAAATAAGAAATGTGGGAAGAATTTGACAAAAACAAAAGTTGGGAAAGTTTTTGAAAAATAAATAATACATGTTGAAATAAGTAGAAACCAAGTCGAATTTGTCAAATGTATTGAACTGGTGATCACAGTTTGAACAGTCGACAGCTATAGGCCTACAGCTTTCATGCTTAAAACATAACTTGGTTTTTAAATGAAAGAGGGATCAACACGAACAACATAACGGGTTAGGGTAACGTAACCCTATCACAACAGAGATCAATAACCTCTAACAGGGCCTATCACAGAATGCAGCTATTCAATACTCATTCTTCTTTAAGGATATGAGCATGTCTACTCAGGGGAGAGGCGGGTGCTGAGACGATTCACTATCAGGCCAGCTGTAGAGAAGACCCTCTCAGCTGGAATGTGGGCATAAGATGAGGTTTGAGTCTGCGTGACCTGCGTGTAGGGAGGGGCAGCAGCCACATCATTAGCTACAACTAGCTAGATCTGATGGATCTGGGCATAAGATGAGGTTTGAGTCTGCGTGACCTGCGTGTAGGGAGGGGCAGCAGCCACATCATTAGCTACAACTAGCTAGATCTGATGGATCTGGACATAAGATGAGGTTTGAGTCTGCGTGACCTGCGTGTAGGGAGGGGCAGCAGCCACATCATTAGCTACAACTAGCTAGATCTGATGGATCTGGACATAAGATGAGGTTTGAGTCTGCGTGACCTGCGTGTAGGGAGGGGCAGCAGCCACATCATTAGCTACAACTAGCTAGATCTGATGGATCTGGCATAAGATGAGGTTTGAGTCTGCGTGACCTGCGTGTAGGGAGGGGCAGCAGCCACATCATTAGCTACAACTAGCTAGATCTGATGGATCTGGCATAAGATGAGGTTTGAGTCTGCGTGACCTGTAGGGAGGGGCAGCAGCCACATCATTAGCTACAACTAGCTAGATCTGATGGATCTGGCATAAGATGAGGTTTGAGTCTGCGTGACCTGCGTGTAGGGAGGGGCAGCAGCCACATCATTAGCTACAACTAGCTAGATCTGATGGATCTGGACATAAGATGAGGTTTGAGTCTGCGTCTGCGTGTAGGGAGGGGCAGCAGCCACATCATTAGCTACAACTAGCTAGATCTGATGGATCTGGACATAAGATGAGGTTTGAGTCTGCGTGACCTGCGTGTAGGGAGGGGCAGCAGCCACATCATTAGCTACAACTAGCTAGATCTGATGGATCTGGGCATAAGATGAGGTTTGAGTCTGCGTGTCTGCGTGTAGGGAGGGGCAGCAGCCACATCATTAGCTAGAACTAGCTAGATCTGATGGATCTGGACATAAGATGAGGTTTGAGTCTGCGTGACCTGCGTGTAGGGAGGGGCAGCAGCCACATCATTAGCTACAACTAGCTAGATCTGATGGATCTGGACATAAGATGAGGTTTGAGTCTGCGTGTCTGCGTGTAGGGAGGGGCAGCAGCCACATCATTAGCTACAACTAGCTAGATCTGATGGATCTGGACATAAGATGAGGTTTGAGTCTGCGTGACCTGCGTGTAGGGAGGGGCAGCAGCCACATCATTAGCTACAACTAGCTAGATCTGATGGATCTGGACATAAACGCGAGTGAAGTATAACCGGACGAGAGAGAGAGAGAGATCAGCAGCTGCAGCTCTGCCCGCTGTGAGGGACCGGTGAGCGGAGCAAAACACACCTTTAGACCTAACACACTTAGCTATGGCACTGTCGTATACATTGAATTATTCCATTTGATCATATGTAATCAACTTAGGCACCCCTCCCAAAAAAAAAAAAAAAAAATTACAATAAAAATACATAACTCATATCATATTCTCATACCTGAATAATTTCGAATATTCGATTAATCGTTCCCATCCCTAAACCAGTGTTTGTGATTTAGAGATGGAAAGCAAAATATATGCATACAAATGAGACAGTGGTCTGTACTGATTGTATATACAAACAAAACAAAAAAACACGACTAAAGTAATCCTCTACATTCACTGCCAGTGAGCCTCAAACCCACGATTATTTATCAGGAACATTGCTCACTTAATATATGATATGATGTGATGTAAGATGACTAAAGAATTAGCTGAATATAATCAAACCTATTGAGTTGAGACTAACTTCCTGTTGTTGTTGTGTGTTGTTGTTGTTGTTGTTAAACCAGACTGTTAAACACCTGAACTTTTGAAAGAACATCCATACATTCATCTGTTTGCAACTTACAAATTACTTATTCAATATATCATATTCCAATTACTTGTATATAGACTCTCCTTGCACTATTTTATTCTATTCTATTCTATCTGTATTTACTTGCACTATTTGAAGTATTTTATTGTGTTGACCTCAGATGTTCATTGATATATCTAAACTCTAGCTCTGTGCGAATGACAATAAAAGCCTTGAATCTTAAAGTCAAAGTGACTCACAATGACGTCATGCTGACCCAGCACCGGCACCTCCCACAGACTCTGATTGGTGAATCTGTTGAAATAATACGGACGGTTCTCCCTCCGAGACCAACACTTAGACCAGCCTGCCTGCACCAGTTCATCTGTGGAGAGAGAGAGACAGGTCAGAGAGAGAGACAGGTCAGAGAGACAGAGAGGTGAGAGAGGTCAGAGAGACAGAGAGGTGAGAGAGGTCAGAGAGACAGACAGGTCAGAGAGGTTAGAGAGAGAGACAGGTCAGAGAGACAGAGAGGTGAGCGAGGTCAGAGAGACAGACAGGTCAGAGAGGTTAGAGAGAGAGACAGGTCAGAGAGACAGGTGAGACACAGAGAGAGAGAGAGACAGGTCAGAGAGAGAGACAGGTCAGAGAGACAGGTACAGAGAGCGAGAGAGAGAGAGAGACGGGTCAGAGAGAGACAGGTACAGAGAGAGAGAGAGAGAGAGAGAGAGAGAGAGGGTCAGAGAGACAGACAGGTACAGAGAGAGACAGACAGGTGAGAGAGAGAGAGAGAGGGTCAGAGAGAGACAGGTTAGAGAGACAGGTTAGAGAGAGAGAGAGAGACAGGTCAGAGAGAGAGACAGGTGAGAGAGAGAGAGAGAGGTACAGAGAGAGAGACAGGTCAGAGAGAGAGACAGGTACAGAGAGAGAGACAGGTCAGAGAGAGAGACAGGTCAGAGAGAGAGACAGGTACAGAGAGAGAGAGAGGTACAGAGAGAGAGACAGGTCAGAGAGAAGACAGGTCAGAGAGAGAGACAGGTACAGAGAGAGACAGGTACAGTTAGAGAGACAGGTTAGAGAGACAGACAGGTTAGAGAGAGAGAGAACAGGTTAGAGAGAGACAGACAGGTTAGAGAGACAGACGGGTTAGAGAGACAGACAGATTAGAGAGACAGACAGGTCAGAGAGAGAGACAGGTACAGAAAGAGAGAGACAGACAGGTTAGAGAGAGAGACAGGTTAGAGAGACAGGTCAGAGGGAGAGACAGGTCAGAGGGAGAGAGACAGGTCAGAGAGAGAGACAGACAGGTTAGAGAGAGACAGGTACAGTTAGAGAGACAGGTTAGAGAGACAGGTCAGAGGGAGAGAGACAGGTCAGAGAGAGAGACAGACAGGTTACCTGGCAGCTCAGGTGGTTTGGACGGAGAAAGGGGCGGAGCCTGAGAGGAGGCGGACTCAGGGGGAGAGGCAATTGTGGCCACCTCCCCCTTCACAGATCCCTGGCTGTCATTGGACATTTCAGCTCCTCTTCAGAATGACGTCATCGACCTGCGGAGAGGAAGAGACAGTTTAACTTTCAAAATGAAACACAGCCTAGGAGTCAGTTACCTTGGACTATTAGACAAGGAATTTCAATTCTCTTTTTAAACAGTAGAGGCGCACCCTACATTTACACTTGATACAAAGAAAAGAGAAAATATATTTTGAGATATATCTTTTTTAAAGGGGACCTATCCTGCTGATGTTCAGGTGTATATCAGTATGTAGTACTCAGATCTTGAGTAAAAGTAGAAGTACTCAGATCTTGTACTTGAGTAAAAGTAGAAATACTCAGATCTTGTACTTGAGTAAAAGTAGAAGTACTCAGATCTTGTACTTGAGTAAAAGTAGAAATACTCAGATCTTGTACTTGAGTTAAAGTAGAAGTACTCAGATCTTGTACTTGAGTAAAAGTAGAAGTACCAGAGTGTAGGAATACTCGGTTACAGTAAAAGTCCTGCATTCAAAATGTTCCTCAAGTAAAAGTAGAAAAGTATTATCATCAAAATATAGTGAAAGTAGCGACAGTAAAAGTAGTGATTGTGCAGATTGGTCCATTTCAGAATAATATATATGATATGTTTTATAATGATTGATCATGAAAGTGTTCTCAAAGCTGGTAAAGGTGCAGCTAGTTTGAATGACTTTGTATACTGCAGGGTAGCTTGAGGATTTACTCCAGGTGGAACTAAAGTCTGATTTAAGAGCTGATTATATTTCACATCATTCATCCACATCTGTGAAGTAACTAAAGGGATTAAATACATGTAGTGGAGTAAAAGTACACCATTTACCTCTGAACTGTAGTGGAGTAGAAGTACACAGTAGAAACACATTGAAATACTCAAGTTAAGTACAAGTACCTTAGACGTGTACTTAAACTTAGGCTACTTTACAGCTCTGAGAATGATGTGCTTAAGTAGCAGGTTAACAGGCATTGCACAGGAACTGTAAACACACAGAATCAAACCCAAAAGAGGGATAAACATCTAAAGAAACAGGAATATACTACATTACACTATGAATGAACTACAGTATGTCATATAGTGTACTGTAGTGACGGTGTCAGACCGTGTGAATGTGGCGGTAAACTGAATGATATTTGGATGCAATCTGATCACAGAAATCAAAATCTCGATATAAACCCCAGTTAACACTCAGTGTGTATCAAGTGTTGAATCAGAGCTTTGTGGGTGTTATTTATTTGATCATAAAGCTTCTTGTTTTGCTCTCATACGCAGGATTGAGCGCTCCGACTACGCGCATGCGCAGAGCAGCTTTCCAAACAAACACGGAGGAGAAGAAGGGGGGAGTAAAAGAGGGGGGAGTAAAAGAGGGGGGAGTAAACACAAAGCTGCGGCTGCTCTCCGGGCTCAACACTCGGTCTCAGACGCGCTCACAGCCGGTCCACAGCGGGCCGAACCGGGCTATATTAATCTAAAAACCCGGACTAGGGATAATGCCGCCTGTATTTTTTCCGTTTAGTACATTAACTGCGGCCCGCGCGCGGAGCGACAGCTGCTGTTTGGGCGCCACTTCTCTCACAAGATGGCGGACACGCCCCTGCCACAGCGCAGCGCTCCCGCTCCGTGTTTTTAATGTTTTTCTACAGACTTAAGCCGCTCTACGGACCGGGAGTCAGGCTCCTCAGAGAGAGGACACCTTCCGCCGCATGTCGGTACCGGGAGAGGGTCTCTGCGGGGCTGCCGGTGCTTACCTTGCCTGTTTAAGTAGCGCAGAGTCTGTGGTTCTGTCCTCTTGTTTCTGTTCCTTCGCTCTCTCCCTCCCCGCCGCTCAGACATCTTTACAGGGAGCACGGGAGACACACTGCGCATGCGCAACGGGTGTCCCGCTTCCTGTTTACAAACGTCTTGTCCGTGCCGCCATTTTGAGCAGGTCATAACATATAAAAATACAATACAGCGTTATTTAAAAGCCCTATAAAGCCTGTTTGTGCTGCACAGAGAAACAAATAAATAAAATACAAATATATGAGGACGTGTGAGTTTTCAGTGGGTTCTGTGTGAATAAAACAGTCATTTATTTTTAAAGGTTTTCAGATATATTTTTTTATTTAAATCAGTAGAAATATAAAGGTCTAAAAGAACTCAGATGAATACAATCAACAAATAAATCATTTTATTTACAGAGGTTAGCTGTGTGACGTCATTAAACTGGAATGAAAAATGTAAAAACCAGATGCAAACAAAACAGAAGAAATGTAACTAAATGTAAACAACTCATATAATATCGAACTGAGGGAATTAGATCATAAATAGATATTATAAAATATCTTTAGTGTCCATTTGAACAAGTATACATTAAAGGTGGAGTAGGTAAGAATGGAGAAACCAGCTCGAGTGCGCTAGAATTTGAAAATACACAACCGGAAAAAATCTGCCCCTTCCTTCAGACTTCCTCACAGAGCCCCTCCTCCAACACACACAACGCGCACATGACCAATGAGGGCACGAGATAAGTTTGTGCACAGATGGAAGGCTGACAGGCAGGTAGGGGCCATCCAGTTATTTTAGCCGGGCCGGCTCAGATGATTGGTCGTGCTTTTTACAGCGCCACGGCTTCCACAGATAAAACTGATGCTCTGCTCACGGATGACTCGATGTGCGTACAAAACTGTAAGATGATGACCTTGCGTGTGTATAACACAAATATAGTTTATTCAACAATAAATGAATATGTGAATCATAACAGTGATTGACAGCTGATAGGAATAATATGATTGTAATATTATCATATTAATTCAGACAAACATCGATGAGACAGTTAATTCATGTACTCATTGCAGCAGTCTGCATAGATTTGGTTCCCCTGCTGGTCTAAGAGTGAAACAAACTCATTCAGTTATTGTTCAGTTCAAAATGCATTCAATGATGTCTGCCACCTTATATATTTATATGTAAGGCTTTACTGATGTGCCGGGCAGTATACGAACTGTATGCGTTTAAATCTGGGATTTTTCATCTTATAGCCTTTATATTTATTTCAGATTTCAAATCCTAACTGAATGGCACAAACAACAATTTCCATTTATTTCCCTCAGGTTTGTCTCAAAATCATACGTTTTTGACTATTTGAGAAAGACATTAAGAATAACCAAATCCAAAAATAGTATTTTAATACACGGCAACATTTCTCAATGCTTCAGACGATTCTTATTGATATTGAAATCATTGAATCTAAACAAACCATGTTATTCCGTTTAGACAACAGTAAAAAAGCAAGACACAATTCATGTTTTTTATCCAACCCTTTTATTGTTTTTCGAAACTGGCGAACAATTTGTAATGCTGGACATCAACTAGTTCTTTGCAGACACGGAAGGTTTCTCATTTCTCTAATTTCCCCTCCTCCCCTCCTCGACTCCTCGGTCCTCCGGTAGTGACCGGAAATGGATTTCAGCGCGCCATGTTGAAGGACATCTAATTTCTCTAAATGCACATCGAGGACCGAGGATCGAGCATCGAGGAGGCTCTCTGGAGGAGCTATAACCGAGGAGAGGAGAGAGGAGGGAAGAGAGAGGAGAGAAGAGAGAGGAGGCTCTCTGGAGGAGCTATAACCGAGGTGAGAGGAGAGAGAGAGGAGGCTCTCTGGAGGAGCTATAACCGAGGTGAGAGGAGGAGAGAGGAGGCTCTCTGGAGGAGCTATAACCGAGGAGAGAGGAGAGAGGAGGGAAGAGAGAGGAGAGAAGAGAGAGGAGGCTCTCTGGAGGAGCTATAACCGAGGTGAGAGGAGAGAGGAGAGAGGAAGAGCTCTCTGGAGGAGCTATAACCGAGGTGAGAGGAGAGAGGATAGGAGGCTCTCTGGAGGAGCTATAACCGAGGAGAGAGGAGAGGAGGCTCTCTGGAGGAGCTATAACCGAGGAGAGAGGAGAGGAGGCTCTCTGGAGGAGCTATAACCAGGTGAGAGGAGAGGAGGCTCTCTGGAGGAGCTATACCGAGGTGAGAGGAGAGAGAGGAGAGAGAGAAGAGAGAGGAGAGAGGAGAGGAGGCTCTCTGGAGGAGCTATAACCGAGGAGAGGAGGAAGAGGAGAGAGGAGAGAGAGAGAAGAGAGAGGAGAGAGGCTGAGAGAGAGAGGCTCTCTGGAGGAGCTATAACCGAGGAGAGAGGAGAGAGGAGAGGAGGCTCTCTGGAGGCTATAACCGAGGAGAGGGAGGAGGAGAGGAGGCTCTCTGGAGGAGCTATAACCGAGGTGAGAGGAAGAGAGAGAAGAGAGAAGAAGAGAGGGAGAGGAGAGGAGGCTCTCTGGAGGAGCTATAACGAGGAGAGAGGAGAGAGGAGAGGAGGCTCTCTGGAGGAGCTATAACCGAGGAGAGAGGAGAGAGAGAGAAGAGAGAGGAGAGAGAGGAGGCTCTCTGGAGGAGCTATAACCGAGGAGAGAGGAGAGGAGGCTTCTGGAGGAGCTAAACGAGGAGAGAGGAGAGAGGAGAAGAGAGGAGAGAGGAGAGGAGAGAGGAGGCTCTCTGGAGGAGCTATAACCGAGGTGAGAGGAGATAGGAGGAGGAGAGGAGAGAGGAGAGGAGGCTCTCTGGAGGAGCTATAACTGAGGTGAGAGGAGATAGGAGAGAGGAGAGGAGAGAGGAGAGGATGCTCTCTGGAGGAGCTATAACTGAGGTGAGAGGAGATAGGAGAGGAGAGAGAGAGAGGAGAGGAGGCTTCTGGAGGAGCTAAACTGAGGATACACTGATGGTTATCTCAGCCAATCACAGCTCTGCTGCATCCCCTGGATATTATTTTAGTAACTGCTTCATCGCGATGTTTCCAGAGAGAACAGCGGGAGGTCCAGCAGAAAGCAGAGCAGTGAGTATCTATATATCACTCAGTAGAACAGGGCCTACTCTCTGTGTTTGCTTTAGTTTAGTAGATATCTACAAACACAGAGTCCAGATGTTTCTAAAACCATTTAGTGCTTCAGATAAAAAAATACACAACGGCTGTAGCCTGATGATGCTTTAGGAGCTGTAGGGGTGTGTGTGTGTGTGTGTGTGTGTGTGTGTTGTGTGTGTGTGTGTGTGTTGTTGTGTGTGTGTGTGGTGTGTGTGTGTGTGTGGTGTGTGTGTGTGCGTGTGCGTGTGCGTGTGCGTGTGTGTGTGTGTTTCCGTTAGCAGGTAGTTAGCGGACTCTGACCGGATATGCTGATGTTTGAAACTCAGTTCATGGCTCATTTTTATATTGCTTCAGTTTATAATCGTAACAGATCGAAAGTTCAGATTCATTTTTCAATAAATGATTCAACAAACAACATAATTATTACATTCAAACAAACTACTTGTAGTTGATGAAGTACATTATTCAAAAGTTTACATTAACTTTGAATAATAACACGGGAGAAACAGATGTTTCTCTCTCGATATATATGATACACCCTGCTCTGCTTTCTGCACGGAGCTCACAGCTGTTCTCTCTGGAAACATCGCGATGAAAGCCGTTAATAAAATAATATCCAGGGGATGCAGAGCTGTGATTGGCTGAGATAACCATCAGTGTATCCTCGGTTATAGCTCCACCAGAGAGACTCTCGCTCTCTCTCTCTCGCTCTCTCTCTCTCATACTTCAGTCGCGTTTATGTCCATATCGATCAGATCCAGCTCTCCTGATCGGCCTTATAGAGATCACCGATCAAACTATTTAGAGTGAATATCGGCCGATAATGACCTGCGGCCGATCGATCGGAAACATCCCTAATTATTACCGGACGTTTTGACCGGCAGGTTTTGAATTGACCGTTTTTAATACATTTAAAAACCGGTAATTACCGGCTAACGGAAACCCTGGTGTGTAGGTGTGTGTGTACAGTGTGTAGGTGCGTGTTGTACAGTGTGTAGGTGTTTGGTACAGTGTGTAGGTGTGTGTGGTACAGTGTGTAGGTGTGTGTTGTACAGTGTGTAGGTGTGTGTGGTACAGTGTGTAGGTGTGTGTGTACAGTGTGTAGGTGTGTTGTACAGTGTGTAGGTGTGTGTGGTACAGTGTGTAGGTGTGTGTGGTACAGTGTGTAGGTGTGTGGTACAGTGTGTAGGTGTGTGTGGTACAGTGTGTAGGTGTGTGTTGTACAGTGTGTAGGTGTGTGTGTACAGTGTGTAGGTGTGTGTTGTACAGTGTGTAGGTGTGTGTGGTACAGTGTGTAGGTGCGTGTTGTACAGTGTGTAGGTGTGTGTGGTACAGTGTGTAGGTGCGTGTTGTACAGTGTGTAGGTGTGTTTTGTACAGTGTGTAGGTGTGTGTTGTACAGTGTGTAGGTGTGTGTGGTACAGTGTGTAGGTGTGTGTGGTACAGTGTGTAGGTGCGTTGTACAGTGTGTAGGTGTGTGTGGTACAGTGTGTGTGTGGTACAGTGTGTGGTGTGTGTTGTACAGTGTGTGTGCGTGTGTACAGTGTGTAGGTGTGTGTGTACAGTGTGTAGGTGGTGTTGTACAGTGTGTAGGTGTGTTGTACAGTGTGTAGGTGTGTGTGGTACAGTGTGTAGGTGCGTGTGTACAGTGTGTAGGTGTGTGTGGTACAGTGTGTGTGTGGTACAGTGTTGGTGTGTGTGGTACAGTGTGTAGTGTGTGTTGTACAGTGTGTAGGTGTGTTTTGTACAGTGTGTAGTGTTTTGTACAGTGTGTGTGTGGTACAGTGTGTAGGTGTGTGTGGTACAGTGTGTAGGTGTGTGTGGGGGGGGCCGCGCCACACTAATTGCGCCGCATTTTCGGCTCAGTTGAGGCACCCTCCGCAAGGTGAGGCCCCACGCAGTCTGCATGATCGGCCTGTAGGGAGGGACGGCCCTGTATATAAGTCGTCATGAACACAGTTCTGTCCATCACACAGAGGGCTGCTGAGCCTCCTGTCATCATTAATGGACGTCTCTTTAAAATGACCCCTCAGAGGAGAGGAGTTCTCATTTCTCTAACCGCCTGCTGCTTCCCTCCTCTCTCCTCGGTTCCCCTCCTCGACTCCTCCGCTCGCATCTTCTGTGGGCGGGACTAGGACACGAGGATAGGAGTCGAGGAGGGGAGTCGAGGAGGGGGCTTTGAGAAATGAGAAACCTTCATGGTAAGTAGTGTCATCTGTGGCAGATGCCGGAAGTACCTGCCACTGCCTGCAGATGCCACGAAATGCGCTTGCTCTCTCTCCAGAAAGTTCCTCCGATAAAATGGTGGAGACGGCGGGGGGTGGGGGTCTCGGCAATCCAGGTTTCACAGTGTGGAACTTGATGAATCTCTCTCGTAACTACAGAAAGGCACAGAAAACCTACATTACCACACGTCCTGTTCAAAGCTGATAAAGACGAGCATTTCGTCATATACATTCACACACTACTGGCTGCTACTTAAATGTCCACTTACTTTTTTATGTATAACAAACAAACATTCTATTTCTATGCGAGAAGCAAGGCGAGGCAAGCTAAGTGTATTTAAAAATAGCACAATTCATACTCGTTGGCAATTTAAAGTGTTTTACAAATGAGCAGCTAAAACTTAGCTTGGCTATATAGTTCAGGGAAATTGTAAACCATACAAAACAGATAATTACCTGTCCAAGAGAAAGAGGGCGACCATGGCATCAGATTTCAGCTTGTTGTGTTCCATCACTAGTCGCCATCGTTCAAAAGCAGCTCCGATATTGACTCTGGTTTGACTTCTCCTAGTTTCCCCTTTCTTTTTCTTCTTAATTAACTCCATCACAGTTTTTCTTTTGCGACCGATAGAGGATGTTGAACCTAACTCTGCCATGGTGAAAGTGTCCACTAGCTGTTGCTGGCGACTGATTGAAGTACTGCTGCCCGGTGACGTAAATGGGACACGCGCAATGAGGGCACGAGATAAATTTGTGCACGAGATGGAAGGCTGACCAAGCCCCCAAGAAGTGCTCCGGACTCTGTGGGTGCTTCTCACTTCGGTTAAATTGAATCCTTGCGTCCCTCACTTGCGTCGTTTCCATTCGGATAGTCCCTACGCAAGGAAAACACGAGAAGGGAGAAGAAGCAGGGAAACGAGTTTTAAGAGCTATGGGACGTCGTTTCCTCCGGAGCGTCACGTGAAGCGACGTCCGTTTGTGATGACGCCGCACAGCTGATCGTCTGACAGCAGCTCTGTCCCCGTTGTTTTCACAAACACCCCGCCTCTGTTAGTACACATTTACTGACATAAACATTTGTATCATCTGTTGTAGACCCAAATAAATCAAATTAAATAAGAACTCATTCTCAAAAAAGATAAACGCCATTCTTAAAATGTATAAACGAACAATAGTTTGATTAATATTGATTAGAGTGCACAATAGAAACAAAATGATTGAGAGAAGAAAAAGAGAGATGTTATCTATCAAAACCCAGTTAGATTAACACTCATTGGACTGCACACTTTGATTGTTTGTGTGGATATGCAGCATATTAACATTTGAAATATACTAAATGACTGACTGGAAATGACAATAAATGAAAATGTAAAACGAAAAAGCGATCATGAAAATGTTTCCAATAAATGAATAAAATGATTTTTGTCCACTTTGTTGTTCAGATAAATCACATATTTTTAACTAAATTATACATGAATTGAAACTAAACACAGTATAGACTGAGGAGTGAGTCCAAGGCCGTAACCATGGAGTCAACATTGGGGGGGACCAAAAATTAAATCAAAATGTGAATACTAATTTCCTGCCATTCTAAAGGAAAATATATAAAAATTCACTAACACGTGGGATACTTTCAAACCTGTTAAACCCCAAAAAACAAAACAAAAAATGTAAATGTTGACGTTAAAAGCATCAATCTGGTGCACTTTGAGAGCAACATGGAGAGATCTATGGAAACATCTCTCAACACCCACATGAAACAGAACTGGAAACAGATTGACTTTTTCTTTATGCATATTTTACAGATAGCTCCCCTAGCTACTATTCCTGAAAAGTTCGGTTTTAACATCAGAACTACAAGTTATTTACACAAAGCTAAACCGGAGGGTTCATCACATGACATGTCACATGTTAGACGCTTTGATCCAAAGCGACTTACATACTCAATACTGGCAATCCCACAGGAGCACTTTGGGGTGAAGTGTCTCAGGGACACAACGACATGCTGACTGCAGTGGGGTTTGAACCTGTGCCCCCCTGATCCGAACACCTACGCACAACCCACTGCGCCACACGCCTCCTCACCTCCTTAACATTACCAATACGAAATAAAATAATATAGTTTAGGGCTAACGAGAAAAAAATACCAGAACTGATGGAGGGCAAATTAAAACATGTCTGACCTGCTTGCAGCATCAACGCTAACTGAAGCTGGACTCGGACGTGCGACAGCGAAATACACCCCCGGGTACAAAATGGTATGCATAAACAAACAAAGGCGGACCCAATTTACATATGAAAAGAATATATATTTTGGTGAAGAAAATAAAGATTTTCAAGTATACAAATAGCCAAAATAAAAAAGTCATAGAATTGCAATTTTATTTAAAAAAAATTATATCAGTTAGGCTATATATTGGGGGGGACATTTTGAGGGATGTGTCCCCCCAATGTATATGGTGAATTCGGCCATGAGTGAGTCCCGTGAGTTTCATGTGTTTTCTTCACTCCGCTGGGAAACTATAGGTTACTAACGTAACCCCAGTTTCTCAGAGTAACATGAAGTGAGATGTCTCACTATGGGATGCGCCTCAACGCGTATGCACCAGAAGCATCAATCTCATTACGCCAATCCTGATTGGCTGGTGATCTTGACGACAACGTCAGGGAATCCACCCACCCTATAAGTAGCTTGCGCCACGACGCAGCGTCATTCAAAATAAGCACCTCTTCTCGCTTCGCCTCAGCAAGAAGGGCCGTCAGGTGAGACATCTCACTTCATGTTACTCTGAGAACTGGGGTTACGTTAGTAACCTATAGTTCTCATTCATAACACTCCGTTCGATGTCTCACTATGGGATATTGAGACTCCCGTTGCTAGACATGCTTATCTCGAAAATCACCAACACAAAAACAGAACTTAACAGGTAGAACCCTGTCCCAACACGGGGCCCAGCACTGCGCGGGCCACACTTGGAGCAGAAACATCTAGCCTGTAAAAGCGGACAAAAGTGAGCGGCGAGGACCAGCTCGCTGCTGCACAAATGTCTTGAATGGAAACACCCTTGAACAAAGCCCAGGATGTAGCCAATCCACGAGTAGAATGAGCGCGCAGGCCCGTTGGTGCCTGCAAACCCTGACTCGTATAAGCCAGAGCTATCGCCTCCACAATCCAGTGGGAGAGCCGTTGCCTGGTAACGGGCTTGCCCTTATGAGGGTTAGCCCAAGATACAAAGAGTTGGTCATTGCACCGAAACTCTTTTGACCTGTCCATATAAGTGCGCAAAGCACGAACTGGGCAAAGCAAATTCGGCCGCTGTTCCTCAGAGGAACCTAGCGGTGAAGGAAATGCCTCAAGGTCAATGGGAGTGCATGAGCCAACCACCTTGGCACAAAGGCCGGGTTGGGCTTCAGCAATACTCTCGTTTGCCCCGGGGCAAACTGAGTACACGAAGGATGCACAGAGAGCGCGTGAATATCACTGACTCGTTTGGCAGATGCCAGAGCCAGTAACAACACTGTCTTCAGTGACAGGTGCTTCATGTCAGCGTCTTCCAGGGGTTCAAATGGAGTCGAGCGAGCCCATCTAAAACCACTGTCAAGTCCCACAGGGGCACCAGTGACCTGGAAACGGGGAGGAGCCTGCGAGCCCCTTTCATAAAACGGCAGACCAAGGGATGTTGGCTAGCCGTCTTACCCCAAAGCCCACATGGCATGCAGCAATAGCAGCCAGGTACACTTTGATCGTGGAGAAAGCTCTGTGTTTATCAATCAGATCCTGTAGAAATGATAGAATCACACCGACAGGGCATTGAAAAGAGATGTGTTTCTTTTGAAGACACCACTCCTCAAACACCCTCCACTTACAGTCATAGAGAGACCTGGTGGAGGAAGCCCTTGCACTCTGAATAGTGTTTATCACTTCTGAGGGAGCCCCACTGTACTCAGGTTATACCACTCACGGGCCAGGCCCATAGTGCCAGGCCAGGCGCTCTGGGTGTGGGTGAAAAATCATCCCCCCCGCCTGAGATAGTATGTCCCTGCGTAGCGGGAGCTGCCACGGCTGTCCGCACAGCAGCTGATATATCTCCGCCAGCCAGTACATTGCAGGCCAGTGTGGAGCTATCAGGATCAGTGTGTGGCGCTGTTCTCTCACTCTGGCCAGAGTTGGAGGTATTAGAGCCAGGGGTGGGAACGCGTACAGAAGGACCGGGGGCCAAACGTGTGCGAGCGCGTCCACGCCTAACGGTGCGTTTAGATCGCGCATTGAAAAGAACAGCTGACATTGAGCATTTTCTTTTGATGCGAACAGATCTACCGCGGCCCGGCCGTAACGCACCCACAGCTGACTCACAATCGTTGGATGTAGAGTCCAGTCTGCATATAGTGGTGCACCCCTGGACAGCAGATCTGCCCCGAGGTTCCTCACTCCCGGTACGTGCCAGCATGTGTAACTGGAGAGAACGCAAACCCCCTTGGCGGTTTATATACGATATTGTGGTCGTGTTGTCTGTCCTCACGAGGACATGATGTCCCCTGAGAAAAGGCAGAAAGCGTCTTAGGGCGAGAAACACCGCTAAGAGCTCCAGATAATTTATGTGTGACCGTTGGAGGTCTCTGCTCCAGAGACCCCTCACAGGTCGACCTTCGTATATGCCCCCCCAGCCCGTCAGACATGCGTCCGTGGTGACCACCTTCCGCGATAGGACAGCACCCATAGGCACGCCTCGTACTAGGAAAGTCGGGTGCAGCCAGTGGCGCAGTGCCGTTACGCAGTACACAGTGACCATCACTCTCCGCGCGCCATGACGCACGGGGTCTAGTCTGAGGGCAGCTACCCAGCGCTGAAATTCCCTCATGTGTAAGCGGCCCAGACGTACTACTAGGATGGCTGACGCCATGAGCCCCAGTAACCGCAGACATGATCTGAAGAGAACATATTTGCGTGGCTGGAAATGAGCGAGGCAAGCCCTGAAGGCTTTCACTCTTTCCGCTGACAGGCGGGCTGTGAAGGGCACCGAACTCAGACGTAAGCCCAGGAAGAGCACAGACTGGGCTGGGGACAACATGCTCTTTTCTGTGTTTATTACAAAACCCAGGTTTCATGAGGGTATTCGTCTGCGTAATAGCCTCCTGCTCCGACTGCCTCAGATATTTCCTGTGTGGATAATATACTGGGATGTGAAAATACGCGTCTTTCAGGTCGATTGATGTGAACCAATCGTCCTGACGCACGAGACGCAGCAGGGATGTGTGAGTGAGCATCCGGAATTTGTATTTTCTGAGATACCCGTTCAGAGCCCTTAAATCTAGGATGGGGCGAATTCCATTCCCTCCCCGTTTGGGGACGAGGAAGTATTTGGAATAGAAGCCGCTCTGACTCCGTTCGGAGGGTACGATGGATATGGCTTTCTTTTCTAGTAGCGAGAGAATCTCCTGCTCTAGAATGTGAGCCGACGCTCCCCGGGCTTGTGATTGCACAATGCCCGAGAAGCGAGGGGGGGTGACAGCGAATTGGAGTCTGTAGCCCCGTGATATCGTCTTGAAAACCCAAGCAGAGCATGTGAGCATCTTCCACCTTTCGCTCCTCAAAGCGAGTGGAGACGTCACCATATCTCTGTTGTTTGCACTCTGTGACCGCATTGGTTGTGTTATGGCGCCCTCTAGTGTCTGAACACGGTGGCATTCCAGGCTGACAACCTCGGTCGACACTGCGCATGCGCGCGGTGCGTTCACAGACCCGGTCACCGTCCGCTTTCCGAGAGAGGCGTTTACAGCCACTCTCAGAAGCGGAGCAGTCACCCGACTGTTTATTGATACCATTGTTTTTTTTTTAATATTTTTGACTGCGCCCTTGGCTTTAAGCCTGGAAGCGACAGTGGCAAACATTTTATTTTTAAACCCTGGTGTGTGTTTGTGTGACTCGAACAACCGGCAGGAACTGCTGTCAGTGTTGTGAAGTCTGCTTCCCTCATGGCGCGAACTGGAGGATGACGTGCTGTCATCACCCGAGGCGGCGGGAAGACGGGGGCGTGGTTGTCCCCCGGAAACACATGGGTTCTGGACACGTGCGGAACTCGACACTGCGCATGCGCGCGGTGATGGTGCGTTCACGGACCCGGTCACCGTCCGCTTTCCGAGAGAGGCGACAGCCACTCTCAGAAGCGGAGGAAAATATTTTATTGGAAAACAATGACATGTGTTTGTGCGACTTGAACGAGCAGCATGAACTGCTGCCTGTTACGTGAAGTCTATCTTCCTCATGGCGCGAACTGGAGGATGACGTTCTGGCATCACTCGAGGCGGCGGGAAGACGGGGGCGTGGTTGCACCCCGGAAACACATGAGCTTTGAATACGTGTGGAACACGGTCCGGGGCTGGAAAACAGGGAGCTTCCAGCCCTTTCACCGAGGAGAGGAGGGAAGGCTGTCAGGCCGCTCTCTTCTCTTTTCCTCACTTGATGGCCGAAGGTCTGGGCCGGCTGTGCCTGTGCGGCTGCTGCCGGAACCGGGGACTTTCTTGGCCAGCTCGTCCTCGCCTCATGTCTGGGCGGGAGACCCGGGGCGGGCTGTGGCTTTTGGGGAAGACAAAGCTGGAGAGCCTCATCCTCCTTCTTTTTAGCCTCACACCGCTGCTGCATTGAAGCCAGAGCGGTGCCAAATATGCCCTCGGGGACAATCGGCACGTCCAAGACGTCCTCTTTTCCCCGGTCCGGGAGGTTCGTCAGGTTAAGCCACCTGGCTCTCTCCTGTACCACCATCGTCCCCAGCGATTTGCCCGTGGCTTGGACTGCACAGCGCTGCACCCGGAGACAAATGTCCGTGATCGCTGTGATTTCGTCCCATACGGCCGGCTCAGGTTTGTTCGTCATGTCTTCACAGAGCTCCGCCTGGTAAGCGGTTAGCATCGATGAGACATTGAGCGCCCTGACGGACAAAGCTGCCGCTTTGTAAGCCCGTTCGGTCATTGCTGACTGGAACCGGTCCGCTTTTGTCGGCAGTGTGGGGTTCCTGCTAGGAGCCGCAGACAGCCGCGGTTGGAGGTGGGCTGCCACAAGCGGCTCCATAGGAGGCATGCGGAACAAGCCGAGCTTCTCCATGCCCTCAAAGTCCAGAGAGGAGGCTCCCTGGATTGGGGCCTTGCTGCTGAAAGGGCGGTCTCTCCACGAGACAGACACCTCGTCTAGCAGCTCTGGAACACCGGGAGAAGTTGCCTCGTCAGCCTCGCGGCTTGGGGCAAGTTCTTTCCCTCATAGCGAGACCTGGAGGTCTCCTTGGCTACTTCAGGCCAAGGGATGTCCAGTCTGGACGCAGCGCGTTGACACACGGCCTGCAAGTCCATGCTGAGGCGGGGCAGAGATGGCGTGCTTTCGCCTGGGGGAGCGGACACCGCCTCCGGCTTGGCAGCCTGAGCAGACGAGACGAAGATGTCATCTCCGTTCGTCCGAGTCGGATAAGAGGAACTCAGAGGTATCCTCTTCATCCTCCTCCATGTAGTCCAGCTCCAGGACAACCTCCGCGGGTGGGACCACGGTAAGGTCCAGTCGGGAGCCCCAGCCTGTCACAGCGCGAGGCTCCCTTCCCGCGGCTGCCGCCGCCGTTGAGCCCCAGCTTGACACAGCGCGGGGCTCAACACCCGTGGCGGTCGCCACCATGCCTCGATCGCGCGGTCGGCAAATCGACAGGCATGAAGGGGTCTTGTCCCGACAGGCTAGCTTGGTGCGCTAGCCGTCGGCGGAGGCTCTCGGTGGTGAAACGGGCACAGTGCCCGCACGCACCGGGGGCGTCGATAGCCTCCTGGGCATGTTGCAGCCCGAGGCAAGACTGGCAGACCTGGTGTGAGTCCCAGAGCCGAGCCTCCGAACCTCCGTCTCCTCTGGTGTGAGGGAGAGAAGGGTCCATCCTCGTTAGCCGGGGTGTCGGCGTGGAGGGACAAACTAGCAACAGGTATGTTACTGTTTGCGGGAAAAAATCAAAACCTTACCGTTATTTGTGGAAAAAAACGGCAGGGCAGATTTCGGTATTAACTGGTGTGTTAATATGAAAAATCCCGTGCGAAGCAAAAGTAGCCGGCAAGCGTCCGGCGACCGAAGGTTAGCTTTGTGGATCAGTCTGTGGACCGTTAAGCTAGCCTGGCTACTGATATTCTTTATTTGAGATGTGCTCCGAAGCGAGAAGAGGTGTTTGAATGACGCTGCGTCGTGCGCAAGCTACTTATAGGGTGGGTGGATTCCCTGACGTAGTCGTCAAGATCACCAGCCAATCAGGATTGGCGTAATGAGATTGATGCTTCTGGTGCATACGCGTTGAGGCGCATCCCATAGTGAGACATCGAACGGAGTGTTATGAATGAGAACTGCTCTCATGTCAAGAAGCATCAGATCAGTGCATGCGCTGCATCATCCAATCAGTGAGCGATACACAGTAAGGGGGCGGGGCGAGTGTCTGAGGATTTCACCAGAGGATGGTCTGCTAGTTCCTCGATTATCACTCCTCTGTTATCGCTCCTCGATCCTCGGTCCTCCGGCACAAATAAGGCCACATGGACGCTACTCAAGATGGCGCAGACAAATCAACTTCCGGTGATACAGAGACCGAGGTTGCAGTCGAATAGTCCGTTTAGCTTAGGAACCTTCCTAACGGAGTGAAATGACCCGGAAGTACCTCAGTGGCTGGCAGCCATGATAAGTGCTGTTCGAATTCTCTAGATGATAGGAAAGGAGGCTTCAAACTTCCTTTATAACCTCCTTTAGCTTAGGAACCACTGGACCTCCCTTACGAAAGGAGAGGAGAAAATGCTGCCCCCCTAGATGGCAATGATGGTGGTGAGGCAGGTGAGCTATCGTTAGCCTCCGGCTCCGGCTGCCGCTGCACGTCAACATTGCTAACGTTAGCGCTCGATTTCGAGGACGATGTATGACAAAAAAAAACTGTCTAATTTCGTCAGTTTAGCGGTTACATCTCCTTGTTCTCTCTTGTCCTTTCTCTTTGGGCGCCGCTCTTGTGCTTCGGTTGCTGTACATTATAGATGCAAGCTATTACATTTTTTATAATGCTACCGAACTGCTGCGCTAGCTACAGTCAGTTCAGGTTGATTAAACGGTTCGCTCGTCACGCAAAGTATCACATGACATGAAAGGGAGCAAAGTCATTGGACAGACAAATTAAAAATGTATTTAGGTTGCTTGGTTACTTTGAAGACTGCGTGAACGGTCAATGCCATTGGGGCCCCAACAAATATATTAAAAAAATATATATAAAAACCTTTTTTTTTTCTTCTTTTGCATGGGCCCTGGCCGGCTCTGGGCGGGCTGCACCGTCGATAGTTACGCCACTGTGTAGTCCGCTGTATAGAAAACTGTAGTTTCCATAGTTTCCCCACAGCAGCAGACGCACATTTATGACGTCCGCTGGCGCATCATAAACACGTCGGATAGTGAAAGTGCAGTCGGATTCTCTAAAGTACCGCAGTCTCTTCTCCTAAGTCCTTTTTAATTCTCCTATCCACTATCCCTTAACCCTGACGTTTCACTCAAGGAGAGGGATAGACGATAGGGTTAGACGTTAGGAGCTGATTTTTGGACTATTCGACTGCAACCCGAGGAGCGAGGAAATTAAAATAACTGAAGTGAGAACTTGTGTCCAAACGGCGGTACTGCAACTTCGTATCAGTCCGTGACGTCACCCGGCCCAAAACAACTTTTTCCCATTGACTAAAATGGGGAAAGAGACGTCTGTACATGTTTTTTAAACTAAATAATCGACCCAGTATGAACTATTTTATAGCCCTTATTAGAATCATTATGTCCTTAAAGTTGTAAAATGCACTAAAAGCCGAATCTAGATTATTTTCTCTCTCCATTCATCCTAGTGAGCCGAGAGTCGGAGCTCGGGGGGCGGGGCTTAATGACAGAGGCAGTGCTTAAGGGCTCGCGCTCTGTGAGCGCACATACGGGTTCTTCTGCTCTGACAGCCAGGCATGCTGGGTAATCTGTGACGTTTTCGCTCTCTCAAAAGTGGGCCATTTTGTCCCATGCGCCAATGAGCAGCTCTCATAGGAAAGAACGAGACCCCGCCTCCCACGCTGTATCCAGTTCTTATTATACATCCATGAGGCTGACAGGCAGTAGGCCATCAGTTATTTAAGCCAGGCCGGCTCAGGTGATTGGTTGTGCTTTTTACAGCGCCACGGCTTCCACAGATGACATTTTTTTTATGTATTTATTGTCAAAGCATTTAATATATTCATTGCTATCGGGATGTTAAGAGCATTCCATGGAATATAACAAGTGTTTCTGAAGTGAATGACCTACCCCACCTTAAGTACATGTTTCTGGTATCAGTACTTTACTCCACTACTTATTTTTCTGACGACTTTTTACTCTGACTTCTTACATTTTTAACACAAATACCTTACTTTCTACTTCTTACATGTCTAACCCAAATACCTGTACTTTCTACTTCTACATTTTCAAACAGGTTCGTTACTTTAGTTTTAATCTGCGTTTCATTACATTTATCAGAGCACTTTTCCGAATGCTCAAAGCGCTTACATTACATATTACACTATCACACATGGAACAGTGAATACAGCAAATTAGGGTGAAGTGTGTCGCCCACACACAAAGTTATGGTACTTTTTACTTAAGTACATTTCGAAGCCCATACTTCTTTACTTTTAGAAGTTTAGTCAGTACTTCTACTTTTACCAGAGTATTTTTAAACACGAGTATCTGTACTTCTACTTGAGTAAAGGATGTGTGTACTTTTGCCACCTCTGCACCCGGGTCTATATCATGCAGGGTGGCGGTCATGTGACCCTGGTCCTGAAGCTCATTCAGAGGTCAGATGCTCTCACGCTGCAGCAGCAGGTCGACGGCCGCCTCCACGTCCTCCACCAGGTGATGCGGCTCCACCAGGTCCTGGTCCAGCTGCAGGTCCTCAGGTAGGGCAGCGAGGGTTGTAGACACCTGTGCACACCTGAAGAAACCCCCGTGTTAACTTTTTATACATAACTATGTGTCCCCGGTGTGTCCCCGGTGTGTCAGGAGACTCACAAAGTGTATATTCTCTACATCACCAATGTGTCCCCGGTTGTGTCCCCGGTGTGTCCCCGGTGTGTCAGGAGACTCACAAAGTGATATATTCTTACATCACCATGTGTCCCCGGTGTGTCCCCGTGTGTCCCCGGTGTGTCCCGGTGTGTCAGGAGACTCACAAAGTGTCAGGAAATCAAACCCTCTCTCTTTTCCTCCGTTTCCACATCTCTAAAAGGGGGACCAACGGAGCTGATCCAGATTTGCTGCGTCATGACGAATTACTATAATGTGGGCGGGCTTTACCCACGGGCCAATCAGAAACATTGCTGTCAGAAACAATGAGACGTGTTCTGGAAGTAATATTGTCTGTGTTTACATTAGCATGCTAACACTCAGAGCTAACCTGTACTGGAGAGAGCATGTGTGAAGAAGCAGGAAATAAAAAGGAACTCACCTTGTGGTAAACTGAGAGAGAGAAAGAGTTGAGCTCCATCCTGTTTCAGAGAGAATCCTTGATGTGGTTTGGAACATGATATGGAGTTTCATCACGGCAGCATTTAGCTGAGTTTCTGCTGGGAGGATTCTCTGATGAGATCTACTCTCTCTCTAAAGCTACAGACCCAGAGTCAGCTCTTTAGTAACAGCTGACAGAGAGGGGGACGAGGCTAGAATGATCTGTTTGGTATTTTGAGCAAAAAACACTTCAGAGAGTGTTTTTTATATTTTTTTATATATGAGACCTATAATATATGCCTAAAAAATAGTATGATAGGAGATCTTTAAAGCAATCAGACGTTGTGTATTGTAATGGTTTCACAAAGGAGGTCACCCACCAGTATGGAGCGACACTCAGATGACACCAGTGCCTCCTCCGTCAATGACTTCCCGTTCCCTGGGCAACGAGCTTAGTGGGCGTCGTCATGGCGGCGTGCTGCTGCCCCAGGTAACGATGTACAGGTTAGCACCGTAGATATCCGTCATCAGGTTGTCGCATAGGCAACAAGAAGAGGGTTTGGTTAACTGACTGTGTTATTGAAGGTGTGGTACAGTGTTATTGAGGGTGTGTTTACAGTGTTATTGAGGGTTGTGGTTACAGTGTTATGAAGGTGTGTTTACAGTGTTATTGAGGGTGTGGTACAGTGTTATTGAGGTGTGTTTACAGTGTTATTGGGGGTGTGTTTACAGTGTTATGAAGGTGTGTTTACAGTGTTATTGGGTGTGGTTACAGTGTTATTGAGGGTGTGGTTACAGTGTTATTGGGGAGGGTTACAGTGTTATTGAAGTATGGTTACAGTGTTATTGGGGGTGTGGTTACAGTGTTATTGAGGGTGTGGTTACAGTGTTATTGAGGGTGTGGGTTACAGTGTTATTGAGGGTGTGTTTACAGTGTTATTGGGGGTGTGGTTACAGTGTTATTGAGGTGTGTTTACAGTGTTATTGAGGGTGTTGTGGTACAGTTTATTGAGGGTGTGTTTACAGTGTATTGAGGGTGTGTTTACAGTGTTATTGGGGTGTGGTTTACAGTGTATTGAGGGGTGTGTTTACAGTGTTATTGAGGGTGTGTTTACAGTGTTATTGAAGGTGTGTTTTACAGTGTTATGAGGGTGTGAAGGTTGGGGGGTGTTTACAGTGTTATTGAGGGTGTGTTTACAGTGTTATGAGGGTGTGTTACAGTGTTATTGAGGGGTGGTTACAGTGTTATTGAAGGTTCGGTTACAGTGTTATTGAGGTGTGTACGTGTTATTGGGGGTGGTTTACAGGTATGGGGGTGGTTTACAGTTATGAGGGTGTGTTTACAGTGTTATGAGGGTGTGTTTACAGTGTTATTGGGGGTGTGTTACAGTGTATGGGGGATGTGGTTTACAGTGTAAGTGAGGGTGTGTTTACAGTGTTATTGGGTGTGTTTACAGTGTAAGTGAGGGTGTGGTTTACAGTGTATTGGGGATGTGTTACAGTGTTATGAATGGTTACATGTTATTGAGGGTGTGTTTACAGTGTTATTGAGGGTGTCTTTACAGGTAAGTGAGGGTGTGTTTACAGTGTTTTGGGGATGTGTTACAGTGTTATTGAAGGTATGGTTACAGTGTTATTGAGGGTGTGTTTACAGTGTTATTGGGGGTATGGTTACAGTGTTATTGGGGGTGTGTTTACAGTGTTATGGGGTATGGTTTACAGTGTTATTGGGGGTATGGTTACAGTGTTATGAAGGTATGGTTAAAGTGTTATTGAGGGTATGGTTACAGTGTTATTGAGGGTGTGTTACAGTGTTATTGAGGGTGTGTTACAGTGTTATTGAGGGTGGTTACAGTGTTATTGAAGGTATGGTTACAGTGTTATGAAGGGTGTTTACAGTGTTATTGAGGGGTGTTTACAGTGTTATTGAGGGTGTGGTTACAGTGTTATTGAAGGTGTGTTTACAGTGTTATTGAGGTGTGTTACAGTGTATTAGGGTTGGTTACAGTGTTATTGAAGGTGTGTTTACAGTGTATTGAGGGTGTGGTTACAGTGTTATTGAAGGTATGGTTACAGTGTTATGAAGGGTGTGTTTACAGTGTTATTGGGGTGTATTTACAGTGTTATTGGGGTCATGGTTACAGTGTTATTGAAGGTATTTACAGTTTATGAGGGTATGTACAGTGTATGAAGGTGTGTTTAAGTGTTATTGAGGTGTGTTTACAGTGTTATTGAGGTGTGTTACAGTGTATTGAGGTGTGGTTACAGTGTTATTGAAGGTGTGTTACAGTGTTATTGAGGGTGTGGTTACAGTGTTATTGAAGTGTGTACAGTGTTATTGGGTGTGTTACAGTGTTATTGAAGGTGTGTACAGTGTTATTGAAGGTGTTTACAGTGTTATTGAGGTGTGTTTACAGTGTTATTGAGGGTGTGGTTACAGTGTTATGAAGGTGTGTTTACAGTGTTATGAGGGTGTGGTTTACAGTGTATTGAGGGTGTGTTACAGTGTATTGGGGGTGTGTTTACAGTGTTATGAAGGTGGTGTTTACATGTTATTGAGGGTGTGGTTACAGGTTATTGAGGGTGTGGTTACAGTGTTATTGGGGAAGGTGTTTACAGTGTTTGAAGGTATGGTTACAGTGTTATTGGGGGGTGGTTACAGTGTATTGAGGGTGTGTTACAGTGTTATTGAGGTGTGGTTACAGTGTTATTGGAGGGTGTTTACAGTGTTATTGAAGGTATGGTTACAGTGTTATTGAGGGTGTGTTACAGGTTATTGAGGGTGTGTTTACAGTGTTATTGAGGGTGTGTTACAGTGTATTGGGGGGTGGTTACAGTGTTATTGAGGTGTGTGGTTACAGGTTATTGAGGGTGTGTTTACAGTGTATTGAAGGTGTGTTACAGTGTTATGAGGGTGGTTTACAGTGTATTGGGGTGTGTTACAGTGTTATTGGGGGGGTGTTTACAGTGTTATTGAGGGTGTGTTTACAGTGTTATTGAGGGTGTGTTTACAGTGTTATTGAGGGTGTTGTACAGTGTTATGAAGTATGGTTACAGTGTTATTGAGGGTGTGTACAGTGTTATGGGGTGTGGTTACAGTGTTATTGGGGTGTGTTTACAGGTGTTATTGAGGTGTGTTTACAGTGTTATTGAGGTGTTTACAGTGTAAGTGAGGGTGTGTTTACAGTGTTATTGGGGGTGTGTTTACAGTGTTATTGAGGGTGTGGTTACAGTGTTATTGAAGGTATGGTTACAGTGTTATTGAGGTGTGTTTACAGTGTTATTGAGGGTGTGGTTACAGTGTTATTGAAGGTAGGGTTACAGTGTTATTGGGGTGTGTTTACAGTGTTATTGAAGGTGTTTACAGTGTTATTGAGGGTGTGGTTTACAGTGTTATTGAGGGTTGTTTACAGTGTAAGTGGGGTGTGTTTCAGTGTTATTGGGGATGTTTTGCAGTGTTATGAGGTATGGTTACAGTGTTATTGAGGTGTGTTTACAGTGTTGTTGAGGTGTGTTACAGTGTTATGAGGTGTGTTACAGTGTTATTGAGGTGTGTTTACAGTGTTATTGAGGGTGTGTTTACAGTGTTATTGAAGGTGTGGTTACAGTGTTATTGAAGGTGTGTTACAGTGTTATTGAGGGTTGTTTACAGTGTTATTGGGGTGTGGTTACAGGTTATTGAGGGTGTGTTTACAGTGTTATTGAGGTGTGTTACAGTGTTATTGAGGGTGTGTTTACAGTGTTATTGGGGTATGGTTACAGTGTTATTGGGGTGTGTTTACAGTGTTATTGGGGGTATGGTTACAGTGTTATTGGGGGTATGGTTACAGTGTTATTGGGTGTTGGTACAGTGTTATTGAAGGTATGGTTACAGTGTTTATTGGGGGTATGGTTACAGTGTTATTGGGGGTGTGTTTACAGTGTTATTGGGGGTGTGTTTACAGTTCATTGGGGTATGGTTACAGTGTTATTGAAGGTATGGTTACAGTGTTATTGAGGGTATGGTTACAGTGTTATTGGGGTATGGTTACAGTGTTATTGGGGGTGTGGTTACAGTGTTATTGAAGGTATGGTTACAGTGTTATTGAGGGTGTGGTTACAGTGTTATTGGGGTTGTGTTACAGTGTTATTGAAGGTATGGTTACAGTGTTATTGAGGGTGTGGTTAGTGTTTTATTGAAGTATGGTTACAGTGTTATTGGGGGTATGGTTACAGTGTTATTGAGGTATGGTTACAGTGTTATTGGGGTATGGTTACAGTGTTATTGGGGGTGTGGTTACAGTGTTATTGAAGGTATGGTTCAGTGTTATTGAGGGTGTGGTTACAGTGTTATTGAAGGTATGGTTACAGTGTTATGGGGTATGGTTACAGTGTTATTGGGGGTGTGGTTACAGTATTATTGAAGGTATGGTTACAGTGTTATTGAGGGTGTGGTTACAGTGTTATTGAAGTATGTTACAGTGTTATTGAAGGTGTGTTACAGTGTTATTGAGGGTGTGTTTACAGTGTTATTGAAGGTATGGTTACAGTGTTATTGAAGGTATGGTTACAGTGTTATTGAAGGTGTGGTTACAGTGTTATTGAGGGTGTGGTTACAGTGTTATTGAAGTATGGTAACAGTGTTATTGAGGGTTGTGTTTACAGTGTTATTGAGGTGTGGTACAGTGTTATTGAGGGTGTGGTTACAGTGTTATGAAGGTGTGGTGTACAGTGTTATTGAAGGTATGGTTACAGTGTTATTGAATGTATGGTTACAGTGTTATTGAGGTGTGGTTACAGTGTTATTGAAGGTATGGTTACAGTGTTATTGAAGTATGGTTACAGTGTTATTGAAGGTATGGTTTTACAGTGTTATTGGTTAAGGTGTTATTGAGGTTGTGGTTAAGGTGTAAGGAGGGTGTGGTTTACAGTGTTATTGGGGATGTTTACAGTGTTATTGAGGGTGTGTTTACAGTGTTATTGAGGGTGTGTTTACAGTGTTATTGAGGGTGTGTTTACAGTGTTATTGAAGGTGTGGTTTACAGTGTTATTGAAGGTGTGTTTACAGTGTTATTGAGGGTGTGTTTACAGTGTTATTGAGGTGTGGTTACAGTGTTATTGAGGGTGTGTTTACAGTGTTATTGAGGGTGTGTTTACAGTGTTATTGAGGGTGTGTTTACAGTGTTATTGGGGGTATGGTTACAGTGTTATTGGGGTGTGTTTACAGTGTTATTGGGGGTATGGTTACAGTGTTATTGGGGTATGGTTACAGTGTTATTGGGGGTGTGGTTACAGTGTTATTGAAGGTATGGTTACAGTGTTATTGGGGTATGGTTACAGTGTATTGGGGGTGTGTTTACAGTGATTGGGGGTGTGTTTACAGTGTTATTGGGGGTAGGTTACAGTGTTATTGAAGGTATGGTTACAGTGTTATTGAGGGTATGGTTACAGTGTTATTGGGGGTATGGTTACAGTGTTATTGGGGGTGTGGTTACAGTGTTATTGAAGGTATGGTTACAGTGTTATGAGGGTGTGGTTACAGTGTTATTGAAGGTATGGTTACAGTGTTATTGGGGGTATGGTTACAGTGTTATTGGGGGTGTGGTTACAGTGTTATTGAAGGTATGGTTACAGTGTTATTGAGGGTGTGGTTACAGTGTTATTGAAGGTATGGTTACAGTGTTATTGGGGGTATGGTTACAGTGTTATTGGGGGTGTGGTTACAGTATTATTGAAGGTATGGTTACAGTGTTATTGAGGGTGTGGTTACAGTGTTATTGAAGGTATGGTTACAGTGTTATTGAAGGTGTGGTTACAGTGTTATTGAGGTGTGGTTACAGTGTTATTGAAGGTATGGTTACAGTGTTATTGAAGGTATGGTTTACAGTGTTATTGAAGGTGTGGTTACAGTGTTATTGAGGGTGTGGTTACAGTGTTATTGAAGGTATGGTAACAGTGTTATTGAGGGTGTGTTTACAGTGTATTGAGGGTGTGGTTACAGTGTTATTGAGGGTGTGGTTACAGTGTTATTGAAGGTGTGGTTACAGTGTTATTGAAGGTATGTTTACAGTGTTATTGAAGGTATGGTTACAGTGTTATTGAGGGTGTGGTTACAGTGTTATTGAAGGTATGGTTACAGTGTTATGGGGGTGTGGTTACAGTGTTATTGAAGGTATGGTTACAGTGTTATTGAGGGTGTGGTTACAGTGTTATTGAAGGTATGGTTACAGTGTTATTGGGGGTATGGTTACAGTGTTATTGAGGGGTGGTTACAGTGTTATTGAAGGTATGGTTACAGTGTTATTGGGGGTATGGTTACAGTGTTATTGGGGTGTGGTTACAGTGTTATTGAAGGTATGGTTACAGTGTTATTGAGGGTGTGGTTTACAGTGTTATTGAAGGTATGGTTACAGTGTTATTGGGGGTATGGTTACAGTGTTATTGGGGGTGTGGTTACAGTATTATTGAAGGTATGGTTACAGTGTTATTGAGGGTGTGGTTACAGTGTTATTGAAGGTATGGTTACAGTGTTATTGAAGGTGTGGTTACAGTGTTATTGAGGGTGTGGTTACAGTGTTATTGAAGGTATGGTAACAGTGTTATTGAGGGTGTGTTTACAGTGTTATTGAGGGTGTGGTTACAGTGTTATTGAGGGTGTGGTTACAGTGTTATTGAAGGTGTGGTTACAGTGTTATTGAAGGTATGGTTACAGTGTTATTGAAGGTATGGTTACAGTGTTATTGAGGGTGTGGTTACAGTGTTATTGAAGGTATGGTTACAGTGTTATTGGGGTGTGGTTACAGTGTTATTGAAGGTATGGTTACAGTGTTATTGAGGGTGTGGTTACAGTGTTATTGAAGGTATGGTTACAGTGTTATTGGGGGTATGGTTACAGTGTTATTGAGGGTGTGGTTACAGTGTTATTGAAGGTATGGTTACAGTGTTATTGGGGTATGGTTACAGTGTTATTGGGGGTGTGGTTACAGTGTTATTGAAGGTATGGTTACAGTGTTATTGAGGTGTGGTTACAGTGTTTTGAAGGTGGTTACAGTGTTATTGGGGGTATGGTTACAGTGTTATTGGGGGTGTGGTTACAGTATTATTGAAGGTATGGTTACAGTGTTATTGAGGGTGTGGTTACAGTGTTATTGAAGGTATGGTTACAGTGTTATTGAAGGTGTGGTTACAGTGTTATTGAGGGTGTGGTTACAGTGTTATTGAAGGTATGGTTACAGTGTTATTGAAGGTATGGTTACAGTGTTATTGAAGGTGTGGTTACAGTGTTATTGAGGGTGTGGTTACAGTGTTATTGAAGGTATGGTAACAGTGTTATTGAGGGTGTGTTTACAGTGTTATTGAGGGTGTGGTTACAGTGTTATTGAGGGTGTGGTTACAGTGTTATTGAAGGTGTGGTTACAGTGTTATTGAAGGTATGGTTACAGTGTTATTGAAGGTATGGTAACAGTGTTATTGAGGGTGTGTTTACAGTGTTATTGAGGGTGTGGTTACAGTGTTATTGAGGGTGTGGTTACAGTGTTATTGAAGGTGTGGTTACAGTGTTATTGAAGGTGTGGTTACAGTGTTATTGAAGGTATGGTTACAGTGTTATTGAAGGTATGGTTACAGTGTTATTGAGGGTGTGTTTACAGTGTTATTGAGGGTGTGGTTACAGTGTTATTGAGGGTGTGGTTACAGTGTTATTGAAGGTGTGTTACAGTGTTATTGAAGGTATGGTTACAGTGTTATTGAAGGTATGGTTACAGTGTTATTGAGGGTGTGGTTACAGTGTTATTGAAGGTATGGTTACAGTGTTATTGGGGTGTGGTTACAGTGTTATTGAAGGTATGGTTACAGTGTTATTGAGGGTGTGGTTACAGTGTTATTGAAGGTATGGTTACAGTGTTATTGGGGGTATGGTTACAGTGTTATTGAGGGTGTGGTTACAGTGTTATTGAAGGTATGGTTACAGTGTTATTGGGGGTATGGTTACAGTGTTATTGGGGGTGTGGTTACAGTGTTATTGAAGGTATGGTTACAGTGTTATTGAGGGTGTGGTTACAGTGTTATTGAAGGTATGGTTACAGTGTTATTGGGGGTATGGTTACAGTGTTATTGGGGGTGTGGTTACAGTATTATTGAAGGTATGGTTACAGTGTTATTGAGGGTGTGGTTACAGTGTTATTGAAGGTATGGTTACAGTGTTATTGAAGGTGTGGTTACAGTGTTATTGAGGGTGTGGTTACAGTGTTATTGAAGGTATGGTTACAGTGTTATTGAAGGTATGGTTACAGTGTTATTGAAGGTGTGGTTACAGTGTTATTGAGGGTGTGGTTACAGTGTTATTGAAGGTATGGTAACAGTGTTATTGAGGGTGTGTTTACAGTGTTATTGAGGGTGTGGTTACAGTGTTATTGAGGGTGTGGTTACAGTGTTATTGAAGGTGTGGTTACAGTGTTATTGAAGGTATGGTTACAGTGTTATTGAAGGTATGGTTACAGTGTTATTGAAGGTATGGTTACAGTGTTATTGAAGGTATGGTTACAGTGTTATTGGTTAAGGTGTTATTGAGGTTGTGGTTAAGGTGTAAGTGAGGGTGTGGTTACAGTGTTATTGAAGGTGTGGTTACAGTGTTATTGAAGGTATGGTTACAGTGTTATTGAAGGTATGGTTACAGTGTTATTGAAGGTATGGTTACAGTGTTATTGAAGGTATGGTTACAGTGTTATTGGTTAAGGTGTTATTGAGGTTGTGGTTAAGGTGTAAGTGAGGGTGTGGTTACAGTGTTATTGGGGATGTGTTTACAGTTTTATTGAAGGTATGGTTACCAGCCCTCGACATTAACGATTGCCCGATGGCCCGAGGCAATCTAGTATTTAGCTCGGGCAATGAAGCCTCACCTGCTGGTTGCCCGATCGGGCAATCTATTATGGCAATTGTGGAGACGTGTCTTGTGGAGACGTGTCAGTGCCTGACAGCGGTCAAATCGGTTGGAAAACGATGAAAAAGTTGCCAAAAGTCGTTCTTCATGGACGTCATAGTTTGACATAGTAACGGTATTTTAAAAATACTAAACTGTCGGCAACTATAGATGCCGTTTTCGCGGGCTTCAGCCGTGCCGTGTGTAAATGTGACCTGAGCGAAGGCTCACAGGCAGGTTAGCTGCTGCGCACGGGTAATATGTTTTGTTCACCTGAGTGAAGTCTTGCAGGCACATCGCCTTGTCTTTTTTTGTTTATTAACACTGACAGTGTTAGCGTTATGTGTTTATATTGACTATGTTGAATTTCTCCTTGAAATACAGTAATTGACTGTGACATAGACGGATAACTTAAATAGAGAAATGTGATATGTTTGTAAAGTACAGCTATTTGAATGTAACTCTGTGTACTTTGAATTTTGAATGAGAAGCAATCCAGACATTGACACTTTCTTGAAAGACTGTTAGTCGTTGAATGCAGGGCACGCAAGCGAGCAAACACAAACAAGAACTCATGCAAACAAACAAGTGAAATGAAGAATAAAATTGAAATTGTACAATATAATATTGTGGTGGTTCATCTTATAATTCAGTCTAGAAAATGCACCAGACAGCATCTAAGACCTGCAAAAATCTAAATTTTCTTGGGGGAGGCACACTGCGTCATTTCGTCCGCGCGCATTTTTCAGGGCAATCTCTATTGGTCTCAGGGCCATCTGTAAATTAGCTTAGATGGCCCACAGGGCCATCTCCCAAAATCCTTAATGTCATGCACTGGTTACAGTGTTATTGAGGGTGTGTTTACAGTGTTATTGAGGGTGTGTTTACAGTGTTATTGAGGGTGTGTTTACAGTGTTATTGAGGGTGTGTTTACAGTGTTATTGAGGGTGTGTTTACAGTGTTATTGAGGGTGTGTTTACAGTGTTATTGAGGGTGTGTTTACAGTGTTATTGAGGGTGTGTTTACAGTGTTATTGAGGGTGTGTTTACAGTGTTATTGAAGGTGTAGTTACCCAATGGCGTAGATGGTGCTGATCTTGTGGTTGTGGTTCTGCAGTCGGAGCAGTTTCTCTGCGTACTGGTAGGTCAGCAGGTTGGTTTTCCCAGTAGCGCCTCGTACTGCAGCTCACAACCCGTCAACTTCCTGTAGACGGACTCCATACACAGCAGGAACACCCCGTGACCGAATCTACGGAAACACAACGGGGTCAAACCAGACCAAACCTACGGAAACACAACGGGGTCAAACGGGGTCAAACCAGACCAAACCTACGGAAACACAACGGGGTCAAACCGGACCAAACCTACGGAAACACAACGGGGTCAAACCGGACCAAACCTACGTAAACACAACGGGGTCAAACCGGACCAAACCTACGGAAACACAACGGGGTCAAACCGGACCAAACCTACGTAAACAAACGGGGTCAAACCGGACCAAACCTACGTAAACACAACGGGGTCAAACCGGACCAAACCTACGTAAACACAACGGGGTCAAACCGGACCAAACCTACGTAAACACAACGGGGTCAAACCGGACCAAACCTACGGAAACATAGTGAGTCAAATCCGACCAAACCTACGGACGTATTTTATGTCGTAGGAAAAAGCTTTAAAATCTCTTCAGCTTGTGTTAACCACAGACCTTATTTCAGGCTAACAACAAAAAACACATTCAGAAAACCATTGACCTCCAGACCAGGGGACAGGAAGAGATGAAATGCTGACTCATGCCATGGTTAAGGACTCATAATACTGACTCATTCCTGCACCTCTTTATACTGACTTCCTGTTTGTGTGGTTACCAGACTTCCTGTTTGTGTGGTTACCTTGGTGACGGCGCCTCGGCCATCCAGGTGAGGTCGACGTTACAGGCGAGCACGGGCAGCTGGGCTGGAGGCGGGACTTCGTACGCACGTCCTGGACTCCCATTGGTCAGGAGCACGTCAATCAGCAGCTGCAGGTTAGCTCCCATCTGATTGGCTCTCCGAACAGGATGATCGCTACGGCCAAACAGGAAGTCAGTGAGAAACTCAACAAAATAAGATTTTATTTTAAAGGTCCCATGTCATGCTTTTCTGGTTATCACCCGTCTCCTTGTGTTCTGAAGCTTTTTCTGCATGTGAACGGTCTGCAGAGTCACTAACCCTCAAAGTGGACCCTGTAGCGAGTAAAACTCTAACACAGCAAAGACCTGTCTATGCTGCCCCAGAACGCCTCGTTGGACATTTTTCCTTTTCCATTTTTTCTTCCTGGTCACAGTGACGTAACGACGATCCAATGGACCAATCCGTGGAGCTCCTCACACACACACACACACACACACACACACACACACACACACACACACACACACACACACACACACACACACACACACACACACACACACACACTCAGTCAGCCGTATCTTTTCTCAGCCGCAGCTGCGTGGATCTCCACTCACAGTTCGCCACACACTCACGTGTGTGTGCTCAGGCTGAGTTCAGGCTGAGTTTTGCGGTGTCTCGCTGTCTTGCAGCAACCAGGACATGACACCAGTAATCCAGCTCACACTGTCCGCTCCTCGAGTCTCACAGGGCGGAGCAGCGAGCCCCTCAACGTCCCCCAGCGCGGCACCCAGAGCCCACGCAGCATTCTCCTCTGTTTGTCATTACTGGTGTCATTTCCTGGTTGCTAACAAACGCCATTGTAACACATAATCACTGATGCTCAGCTGTAACGGTGGTGGACTCATCAGAACAGAGTGGGCGAGCTGACCAATCAGAGCACAGTGGGCTCATAGGGGGGGGGCAGGAGCTCCAACAAGCCGTTTAGGACAGAGAGTGAATACACAGACTATACAGAGATGCTGTATGAGAAACCAATGTGAGTTTGGAACATTGAACAATGTAAATCTATTTTAGTAGACCTCAACAATGGAATTATGATCAGTAGAAATGGCCATGTCATGGGACCTTTAACTTTAATCCCATTTATAGAGTTATTAAATTAGTGTCTCTTTATTATGTCCAAAAACGGTTTGTTGTGTAGTTTGTTGTGTAGTTTGTTGTGCAGTTACCTTCTATTTTGGGAAAGGTCTTCAGAGGAGACGACTGAAACACAGAGACTCAGGAAGTTAATTCACTTTCTGCTGTCCGGGAAACTTCTGGCTGAAACAGCACAAAGATACCAGAAGATAGAGGACAGAGGACAGAGGACAGATGTTAGAGGTCAGAGGTCACTCACAGAGAGGTCAGGTCTGCGGTTGTGGTCCACCATGTCCAGCAGGGGGTGCTGGACTCGGAGCTGATCCACACTCAGAACCTTCTGGAAGCCCAGCCTGAGACAGTTAGGGTCCAACACATAATACATGTATATATATATATTCATATGTTCTGTCTCTAAACTACAATACCCATGAGCCTCACTGAAGGACTTCATGTGTTCTGTCTCTAAACTACAATACCCATGAGCCTCATGGGGCCGCATGTGAAGGATACGTTTTGGCGATTTCGGTCACCGGGCCCTGACCCGACACCAGAACACATTTATCATGGAAATCATCCAACGTCTGCAGAGGACTGTGAGACAGAACCACCTGCTCTGGAGACACCTGCACACAGGGAGCCAATCACAGAGCAGATCACACAGGGAGCCAATCACAGAGCAGATCACACAGGGAGCCAATCACAGAGCAGATCACACAGGGAGCCAATCACAGAGCAGATCACACAGGGAGCCAATCACAGAGCAGATCACACAGAGAGCCAATCACAGAGCAGATCACACATTGAGCCAATCACAGGGCAGATTTTTTTTAATCTTTTTCATGCATGCTTCTTAGGTAACATTAAGCTGTCTTTTTGCTCTTTTCTTTTAATAATAAAGGTATTCTGATTCTGATCACACAGAGAGCCAATCACAGAGCAGATGCCCTACCTGGACCTCCAGGAGGCGGGACAACTGCTGGGCTTTGTCGTGTCTCTGACAGCTTCCTGCGTTGGTCACGAAGACGACAGGAAACAGGAAGTTGTTGTCTCGGTCCAGAAGCTTCCGCAAGGCTCTTCTCGCGCAGGAATAACGGAACGACCGCGGAGCAAAACGCCGTCCACATCGAAGAGGACGCCCGCCTGAATACAGGTAGTTATATTTAAAGGTCACCTATTATGCAAAACCCTCTTCTTCATGTCTCTTCTACATCAACATGTGTCCCTCTTCTTCATGTCTCTTCTACATCAACATGTGTCCCTCTTCTCCATGTCTCTTTACATCAACATTTGTCCTCTTCTTCATGTCTCTTCTACATCAACATGTGTCCCCTCTTCTTCATGTCTCTTCTACATCAACATGTGTCCCCTTTTCTTCATGTCTCTTCTACATCAACATGTGTCCCCTCTTCTTCACGTCTCTTCTACATCAACATGTGTCCCCTCTTCTTCATGTCTCTTCTACATCAACATGTGTCCCCTCTTCTTCATGTCTCTTCTACATCAACATGTGTCCCCTCTTCTCCACGTCTCTTCTACATCAACATGTGTCCCCTCTTCTTCACGTCTTCTACATCAACATGTGTCCCCTCTTCTTCATGTCTTTTCTACATCAACATGTGTCCCTCTTCTCATGTCTCTTCTACATCAACATGTGTCCCCTCTTCTTCACGTCTCTTCTACATCAACATGTGTCCCCTCTTCTTCACGTCTCTTCTACATCAACATGTGTCCCCTCTTCTTCACGTCTCTTCTACATCAACATGTGTCCCCTCTTCTTCACGTCTCTTCTACATCAACATGTGTCCCCTCTTCTTCACGTCTCTTCTACATCAACATGTGTCCCCTCTTCTCCATGTCTCTTCTACATCAACATGTGTCCCCTCTTCTTCATGTCTCCTCTACATCAACATGCGTCCCCTCTTCTCCATGTCTCTTCTACATCAACATGTGTCCCCTCTTCTTCATGTCTCTTCTACATCAACATGTGTCCCCTCTTCTTCATGTCTTCTACATCAACATGTGTCCCCTCTTCTTCATGTCTCTTCTACATCAACATGTGTCCCCTCTTCTTCATGTCTCTTCTACATCAACATGTGTCCCCTCTTCTTCATGTCTCTTCTACATCAACATGTGTCCCCTCTTCTTCATGTCTCTTCTACATCACATGTGTCCCCTCTTCTTCATGTCTCTTCTACATCAACATGTGTCCCCTCTTCTTCATGTCTCTTCTACATCAACATGTGTCCCCTCTTCTCCATGTCTCTTCTACATCAACATGTGTCCCCTCTTCTCCATGTCTCTTCTACATCAACATGTGTCCCCTCTTCTTCATGTCTCCTCTACATCAACATGCGTCCCCTCTTCTCCATGTCTCTTCTACATCAACATGTGTCCCCTCTTCTTCATGTCTCTTCTACATCAACATGTGTCCCTCTTCTTCATGTCTCTTCTACATCAACATGTGTCCCCTCTTCTTCATGTCTCTTCTACATCAACATGTGTCCCCTTCTTCATGTCTCTTCTACATCAACATGTGTCCCTCTTCTTCATGTCTCTTCTACATCAACATGTGTCCCCTCTTCTTCATGTCTCTTCTACATCAACATGTGTCCCCTCTTCTTCATGTCTCTTCTACATCAACATGTGTCCCCTCTTCTTCATGTCTCTTCTACATCAACATGTGTCCCCTCTTCTCCATGTTCTTCTACATCAACATGTGTCCCCTCTTCTTCATGTCTCTTCTACATCAACATGTGTCCCCTCTTCTTCATGTCTCTTCTACATCAACATGTGTCCCCTCTGTGTAAAGAGACTCTGAAGTTTCAGGAACAAAGATTCTATCTCTTTTTCTCCTGATCCATTTCTATAAAAACCTGTCTGAAAATGAGCTGATCAGATTTTGGACACTTGATGATGTCATCACGATGTTTTGTCTTGTGTAACCATTAGCCAATCACAACCAAGGTAAACCCCCCCCCCCCCCCCCCCCCCCCCCTTATCACCTGAATGTCCTCCTAGAGCACCATTGAGTTCTTTGTAACCAAATGTCTCTCAGAGGGGCGTGGGGAGGGGCTCCTTATTTTCATCTAAAGTAACAGACAGAGAATCAGCACTTTGGAAACAGGGCTGAAACAGAGGGGATTATGGGTAATGCTGCAATGATCTGTTTGGTGTTTCAGCCAATAGAGACAGGCTCTGGATATATCTGAGACCTGTGATATATTGATGAAGAAGAGGATAATAGGGGACCTTTAAAGAGTTCTTCTTCTGTGGTGCTCCCTCACCTGTGCTGTGTTATAGGTGCATGTAAACCAGGGGGTCAAACTCTATTTCATCTCGGGTCTCATCAGCATTATGGTTGCACTCAAAGAGCCGATTGTAACTTTAAGACTATATAAATATACATATATAAATATATAATATATATTAAATAATGTATTAATTTCATTATTGGCTCTGCATTGGATTATTATCAGTTCTGGTAATAACTACGTCTGAAAGCAGAAGTCTGGGGCAAATAATTGAAAGCAAATATTCAACAATTACACCAATTGTATTGTATATTATATTCTTTGCGAGCTCTTGCGGCGCCACGTGAAGTCACATCTTGGAAAAGCATACTTTTGAATTTGCTGAGGGCCAATTAAACGGGCCGCAGTTGGACATAATGTGTATTATTTAAATACTGATGAATGTCTTCTCTGCTGTGAATATGTATTTGCTGTAAATGTTAATTTGTTATTTTATCTGTATCTTATTCAATCTTTTTAAATATGTTAACTCTTGTGTAATTCTTGATAACATTCATTTCCATATTTGGGATTTATAAAGTATATCTATGCATCTAGGAAGCCAAACGTGCCAAGTTTAAACGTTGTTCCTCAGATAAGTTTAAAGGAAGAACAGTGAGTCCCCTGCAACACACACACACACAACACACACACACACACACACACACTGACCTGTCTGCTGCTGGATCTGACCGTCTGCAGAAGACCTCGATTCCACATGCTGTCTGTCTGCAGAGGAACTGCTGCTGGGCATTTATATATATACACACACACACACAGAGACACACACGCACACACACACCACACACACACACACAGAGACACACACACAAACAGACACACACACACACACACACACACACACACACACACACACACACACACAGATTGGATGGGGCTGATGGCACTTTTCTCCTCACATGACATCATCACATGCAGCGTTCAGCCTTTAATCATCACATGACGCGGAACGCTGCCAATCAACCAATCAGCTGCCAGACAGACGGGGTCACATGATGCAGAACTACAGCATCTCCACAGGTGAAGCAACAGTTTGTGCAAAGGCGTGTAAAGGTGTGGGGGGGGGGGAAGCAGTGTTATGAAGCCGACTGATGAGCCGTTACTATGGAGTTAAAGTGTGAGAGTAACGGCTCTTTGGTCAAACGCTTAGAGGACAAGAAATACATTCAGAGAAGATTTTTGAATTCAGAAATGAGTTGAAATTCGGAGATGAAGACAGAATTCTGAAAAATATATTATGAAGAATAATACAAATTCTGAAACAAGTCAGATTCTTAAACAAAATGTATTCTAAGAAAAAAAGTTTGAATTCAGAAAAAAGTCTCAATTCAGAGAAAAATACGAAATTCAGAAATCTGTGAGAAAAGTCAAAATAATGATCAAAAATTTGAGAAAGGAATGTACTCTGAGTAAAAGTCATTCTGAAAAAAAATTCAGCACGAGCAACAGAGGCGTGTCGCTTTGCCTCCGTTGCTCGCTTCGAAAGTTGAGAAAAGTTCAACTTCTCAAGCGTCGAACGGAAGCGCCAGCCAATCAAATCATATGCCAGTACAAGCGCCAGCCGCGTGCTTGTGTGTCCGGGGCGGGAGATGAATGTGATTGGTTGTTGGTCGCACGCCAGACACGCCCACCGGCAAGCTTCAACGTGACGCTGCCGTGTGGACGTTACGTAAGGGCTTCTCAGCAACTCTGCAGAAACCTATGGGTGACGTCTCGGACACTACGTCCATTATATATACAGTCTATGCAATATACTGATTAAAAAGTCAGAATTCTGAAGAAAAGTCAAATTCTGAAGAAAGGAAACATTCTGATAAAAGTCAGATTCTTGAAAAATAATTAATTTCTAAGAATTTCTTTTGATAAAAAAGTCAAATTCAGAAATAACAGAATTCTGAAAATCACTGTTCCAGAAAACTGGGATTTTAGCCTTTGAAGACCATTTACCACGGTTTGTACCATCACACAAACCTATATGACACTACAGGAGGAACAGGGCCTCTTTCATCAGTTTGATGAGGGAGTGGGGTTTTGAACGTGTTTCTAATCTGCAGAATATACAGAACAAATCGACCAGACGACAACATGATCTGAAAAACGTTTTTAATGAGAAACAGGACAAAATAAAAAAAACAGGTATTTACATCGACAGACAGACAGACGGGTCAATGAGAGACAGACGGGTTGAAGAGAGACAGACGTGTCGAAGAGAGACAGACGGGTCGAAGAGAGACAGACGGGTCACACGCCCAGCAGCGTCCTGGCTGTCTGACTCTGAGCCTGAAGAGTCTCGCTGGCGTAACGCTGCAACAACTCCATCTTCTTCCTCCTGACCAGAGCCTCCTCCACCTGAGAGACAGACAGGTGGAGACAGAGAGACAGGGAGAGAGAGAGAGAGAGGGACAGGGGGAGAGAGAGAGAGAGAGAGAGAGAGGGACAGGGGAGAGAGAGAGAGAGAGAGAGAGAGAGAGAGAGGGACAGGGGGAGAGAGAGAGAGAGAGAGAGAGAGAGAGAGAGAGAGAGAGAGAGAGAGAGAGAGAGAGAGAGAGAGAGAGAGAGAGAGAGAGAGAGAGAGAGAGAGAGAGAGAGAGAGAGAGAGAGAGAGAGAGAGAGAGAGAGAGAGAGAGAGATCATTATCAGTGGTGTAAAGTAACTAAGTACATTTACTTTGGTTCTCTTTTGATATATTTGTCTCACCTCTTTCTGGAGGGAACAGGTACGTGTGCCATGAAGGTGACCCCCCCCTCCTCCCCCTCCATCTCCTCCTGGCTCTCCTCCTCTTCAGGCTGCAAAACAAACAGGAAGTCACCTCAACAACAACAACATCAATCATCATGATGATAACCTCAAGTATCCACAGACCGACACACAGCAGGTACACACTTATTTAATATAATCAATATAAATATATGTATTATATTGAATAAACATTCGACATGTTATAAACACTGCAGCTGCTGCTTATGTGCCTGCATGTGTACTCTGTGAATGGTCATCTACACTCCAGCTGTAATCTTTATATATGTAACGCTGTGCCTTCACCTCCTCTTTATGAGCGTTGTAGATGCTCTCCTCCTCCTCTTCCTCCGGCTGTTTGTCTCCAGACAGACGGGACTCCTTCTCCTTCCTCCACTTCTGCACCGCCTCCTGCACAGCTGCACAACACAAACAATATAAACACACAACACAAACACACAACCCAAACATCCGATGATTGACCGTGTGATAGTATGCAGACCTTGCTTCTCGTACTGCGCCTCCAGAGGCAGCAGAACTCCATCGTCTTCGTCTCTGTATCCGTAATATTCTGCGTCGACCTCCTTCATCAGCTCCGCTCTCGACTTCCTCATCGCCGGAGCAGCTGAGGGTCACATGATCACAGAGAGGGTTAGAGAAGTCTCCCTGGTCCCCGGCTTGAGCTTCAATCTCAGGATCCATGTATCTGTGATCCTCTCCAGAATGGAAGTAGTCATCACATACAGAGCATCAACTAGTTCCTGAACAGTGTCCTTCACATGCTGATATCCAAGAGAGGGAGTTACACAGTCACAAGATGGAGGAATAGAAAGCAGTATTCAATGTTTACTTCAGATTAGCTCCACGTCAGAAATGATCATGCTTGTCATCTGTCTCTCTCCATAGAGGCTGAATCATCATGTTCATCACATAGCTATCATATGCCTCAAACAGTCCTGATGCTCTTCTAGGTAATCATACATCCTGTCATGTTCACAGCTACAGTTGGGATACCTTTGTTATCATGTAACTCTCATGTTGGAGGAGGACATTCAGGATTTTTTCAACAGAGAGCCAATCAGACGACAGCACAGTGATGACGACGGATGATAACAGGAAGTAAAGACAGAGTTTACGTACGCTCCTTCTCGAACAGCTCTCTGACTCCAGGCAGGTCTCTGGCTGCTCCGAAGTATTTATATCCTCGATTTCCTGGAACCGCCTTCCCCTCGTGATCCAGCATCCTGGGCCCGACTCGCTGGAACACAGAGACGCACCTCAAAACCTCATCATCTTACCTCTAGAGACACTCCATCCACCTTGAGAATCCCCCCGTCAAAACCTCAGAAACACGTCTGATGTACGTCACAAAAATGTTCCCTAACTCACAGGAGTCTTAAGCTCCCAGTGCAAACTTAGTTAGTTGGTTAGTGGTTCTACTGGTTCTGGATGGTTACTGGTTCTGGATGGTTAGTGGTTCTACTGGTTCTGGATGGTTACTGGTTCTGGATGGTTAGTGGTTCTACTGATTCTGGATGGTTACTGGTTCTGGATGGTTACTGGTTCTGGATGGTTACTGGTTCTACTGGTTCTGGATGGTTACTGGTTCTGGATGGTTACTGGTTCTACTGGTTCTGGATGGTTACTGGTTCTACTGGTTCTGGATGGTTACTGGTTCTGGATGGTTACTGGTTCTGGATGGTTACTGGTTCTAGGTTCTGGATGGTTACTGGTTCTGGATGGTTACTGGTTCTACTGGTTCTGGATGGTTACTGGTTCTACTGGTTCTGGATGGTTACTGGTTCTGGATGGTTACTGGTTCTACTGGTTCTGGATGGTTACTGGTTCTACTGGTTCTGGATGGTTAGTGGTTCTGGATGATTACTGGTTCTACTGGTTCTGGATGGTTACTGGTTCTACTGGTTCTGGATGGTTACTGGTTCTGGATGGTTACTGGTTCTACTGGTTCTGGATGGTTACTGGTTCTGGATGGTTAGTGGTTCTACTGGTTCTGGATGGTTAGTGGTTCTACTGGTTCTGGATGGTTAGTGGTTCTGGATGGTTAGTGGTTCTGGATGGTTACTGGTTCTGGATGGTTAGTGGTTCTACTGGTTCTGGATGGTACTCACTGCGTAGTCGGGTCCTCCCAGCTCTTTGATCCTGACCTCCCAGTGACCTTTCTCTCTCAGCAGCTTGTTGATCTCATCGTTCAGATCCCGAATCTTAAACTCCCCGAGACCAGCTGCAGAAAGACAGACAGGTCAGAGAGACAGACAGACAGGTCAGAGAGACAGACAGACAGGTCAGAGAGACAGACAGACAGACAGGTCAGAGAGACAGACAGACAGGCAGACCTTGTTTCCATGGTGACCGTTAGTGGTCATGGAAACAACAGGCTGATTAACACACTCACCGTTCTGGATCTGAGCCACTTTCTTAGAGATCTCACTGATGATCTGAAACACACACACAGTTGGCAATGGGACAAAGCTTTTCTCTGATAAACAAACAGCCAATCCTCTTCTTTTAGGCAACAGGAGCTGAGGCTCATGGGAGATGTAGTGTGTATTTGTCATAGAAAGCTGTTTGATTGGCCGACAGAGCAGGAAGTGGATAATGTTTACCTGTCGTCTCCATTTCTCAGCTTTAGGAAGCTCACTGCACTCTGACGCCAGGAAGGGCCTCCTCTCCTGCAGACAGGTGAGACAGGTATAACCATCAGACAGGTGAGACAGGTGGACATCATGTCAGACAGATATAACCATCAGACAGGTGAGACAGGTGGACATCATGTCAGACAGATATAACCATCAGACAGGTGGACATCATGTCAGACAGGTATAACCATCAGACAGGTGAGACAGGTATAACCATCAGACAGGTGAGACAGGTGGACATCATGTCAGACAGATATAACCATCAGACAGGTGAGACAGGTGGACATCATGTCAGACAGGTATAAACATCAGACAGGTGGACATCATGTCAGACAGGTATAAACATCAGACAGGTGAGAGACATGTGAGACAGGTAAATAATAAAAACAACAATAATGAGCGGCCGTACACATGCGTAACAATAGTTCTGCACTGAACTTAAATCCGTCTCCATATTTGCGTAGACTAATATTTCAACTCTGGCCGCCGTGGACGCTTTTAAAAATGCGCCTCAAAAATTGAGCTCGCATTAAACGCTGCATGTGTACGACCCCTCATGTTAGGGAACAGGAAGTAGAAGAGGAAGAACAGGAAGTGGAACCGAACCTTCACTTTCCCCTCCTCCAGCTGAGCCTGTCTGAACCGAGCCAGAGCCGTCCTGAGACACAGAGATCAGGTTCACATCAGCAGGGATTTAATGTGAACAGACAGAAGAGAAATGAAATATATATATAGAATAAACTCACATGGCCTTCTCCGCGTTTCTTGCCTGTAGAAAAAACCCCACAATCAATCCATAAATAACATCAAACATACAGAAAACATTAAATAATAATAATTATTAAATCATTAAAGATATAGCAATATTATTAAAGCAATATGACAAATGAATGACACCAATATTATTACAAATTCAGTTAAATCTGACTATCATTATTATAGTTTAGAGGTGGACTGCAGCTCACACACACATATTATAATAATAATAATGTATTTATATAGCGCCTTTCTAGGCCGCTTTTACATGAGGGAAGGACACAACAAAACAACAAACAAAGTGAGGCAAATAACAATAACATAACATTGTATGATTACATTGAAATGAAAGTCTTTGTTGTGCAAAGGGTTAGTCCCTGGAGGCGACAGCGCACTCCTTTACTCACACATTAGGCCTATTTATAAAGTAAATAACGGTCTGTATTCACATGTATCTCTATACCTCTGGATGGGTGTTACTTCGCGGGCCTGAACAGAGACTCCCGTCACATCATGCCTTTAATACTATCTCTCATTATTATTCAGAATGCAGACTTTGATACACTTTGTCCCCTGAATGTTTTCTAACTTGAAAGGATCCGCCTGTTGAAGCTAACATGCTAGCTAATAGGTTAGCATGCTAACTAGCCGCTACATGTGTTTCTGCTCTTTATGAAGTCTTTAAAACGTGTAAAGTGTATTCCTGCTGCTCACCATCTCTGCCGCGGCTCTTTGCGGTTATACCAGAAGGAAGTAAAGTGTATAATAGAAAGTTTTCCTGAGGAGAAACACTGAAGAGACGATTCAAACACGCCGAAAAACAAACAGGAAGTTTCGCTTTTGCTTCCGGTGTCCTGACGTCATAGGTTGTTGGTTTGAAACTGCTGCCACCTAGCGGTAGGATGGCAGTTTGACACTGAAGCTTCGATACGTGCTTCAAACCCAGGGTCGCGGTCGGATCATCCAAAAATCAGCTCCTAACGTCTAACCCTATCGTCTATCCCTTGACCTCTGTGTGAAAGGTCACGGGGTTAAGGGATAGTGGATAGGAGAATTCAAAAGGACTTAGGAGAAGAGACTATCCGACGTGTTTATGATGCGCCAGCGGACGTCATGAATGTGCGTCTGCTGCTGTGGGGAAACTATGGAAACTACAGTTCTCTATACAGCGGACTACAACATGGATGTTTAATAAGAACGAGGGACTCCTGTAAACTCATCTAGAGACTCTGCTCCGTGCTCTGTTGCTTTAGGCTTTATGAACGTGGACAACAGAGAAACAGATTCTTCAGGACCAAAGCTGGGATTTAAATAAAAAAGGAAAGTGAACCTTATGCTCGTCACCCTCTCCCTCCGGTCCACATTAATACAGATGATCCCAATACGTATGATTGTATCAATACAGATGTATTGATTATAACGTTAGTCCTTAACATCTATCACTGTGTGTATCTCCATTCAGACATCTTTTAAAGTTGAACAAACCCCACAGCTCAGTAAAGACTGTGAATGTTGACTTTATTTGATCATTTCAGTAAAAACTAACGTTCATATTTCTCTTTTTGATTATAATACTGATGAACGTTCAAAACAAAGCACTTTAGCAACTTTCCACATACGTTTTAAAAAGCTAATAAGCACCGTAACTTTCATGATATCATTTCTCGGTCATAATCGGTTGTTTCCGTGAACGGCCGATTGTTGTGTGACGGCAAATGCTGCGGCCGCAAGGCATTGTGGGTCAGCACTTTCTCCTCTCCTTTCGGTGAGGGAGGTCCAGTGGTTCCTAAGCTAAAGGAGGTTATAAAGGAAGTTTGAAGCCTCCTTTCCTATCATCTAGAGCAGGGGTTCCAAACCTTTTTCACCCAGAGCCCCCCAATGACTCCTGTTGGAATTTGCGCACCCCCCCAAACTTTGAAACTTTAATTGCCGCTGTTGCCGTGTCTGGTAACAGCGGTTACCACACACACACACACACCACACACCACACACACACACACACACACACACACACACACACACACACACACACACACACACACACACACACACACAAGGCAACAGCGTTAATTTGAGTTTCAAAGTCTCAAAAATGCTACAACTACTGTCAAACTGGATGAATGTGAAGTATTTCGTTAAAGGAGGATGAAAGCGTAATTAAGGAGCACTATTGGAGTGACTTTGATGGGTATTGGACTCGGGATTAATTAATTTGGATGCCCGCTGTATGAATAAATTAAAGGACGGCGCAAGTGGAAACAATTCGCAAAGAGATTAAACTGTTTAAAACACATGCTCAAAGTAAGCCGGATTTTGCCGATGTGTTTATGTGGATTCAAAAGTCGTAAATAATCTACAAAATGGAGGATACCGATCTGATCGGAGCAACTGTGACAAATAATCCAACTGAAACCGACACCTTACGCGCAGAAGAAACATTTCTATTAAAGAAAAAATGATACATTTCTGTCTTTTTATGCCTTTATTAGCACTAACTTGCAATTGTATGCATCATATTTATTTCAAATTTCGAAGAACAGGACACTTCAAAATAATAGACTATGCCTAATAAAAAAATGGTAATATGGTGGCATAGGCCTGTATAAAACAAAAATAAAAAACTGGCATATTAAGCAGTTAAATGCTTGTCTGCCATGGAACAGGTAGCAGAGAGAAGACGAGGTTCAAGTGGTTCATTAATGTGAACCTTGGGCTTGCATGCCCGCAGCCAGGGATGGAATGTCCGGTGTAATGTGAGTGACAGCCAGTCTAAAGTCGTTGTGAACGTCCAGTGTGTTGCGTGCTTTTGTTTTGATGGCAACAAGTGCGCTGAAGGCTGTTTCTGAGAGATATGTCGTACTGAATGGGAGTATGATCCTGGTGGTGGCATGCAGTGTGAGCTTTGGAGCGAGGCTTGGTCCTTTGACAATCCAAAACTGTTGTAATCCTTTTTCCTGGAAGTATTTCTTTGAGTCAGCGAGTCAGCTTGGATGTCGGTGAGCTCATCTTCGCAATCCAGGTATTCCACATCCTCAACTTTGGCAATAAAGGGATCTAAAACCCACAATTCCTTGGAGACGTACTCGTCTATGTCAGCGAACCGTGATTTCATTTCCTTTTGCAGTGCGTTCATATGGCGGATGAACTCGCGACGTACAGACACAGGCACAGTTTCAGGATTGTTTCGGGATTGTTTCAGCAGTAGTGGAAACTGTTGCAGCTCCCCCCTCTCCATTTTCCCGACCCTGTACTCCAGTTTGCGCACAAATGCATCGAGCGCCTCTTTACATTGGATTATGTTGGACTCCACGCCTTGCAGACGCTTGTTCGTTTCATTGTAGAGACTGAAGATGTCGGCCAGGTATGCTGTTTTAATCCAGAATGACTCAGTCACTTGCTCTGACAGTGCGCGGTTACGAGTTTGTAGAAACTCTTCTATTTTTTCTTTCAGTTCTACAAAGCGTGCCAGCACTCGGCCGCGTGAGAGCCAGCGCACCTCGGTGTGCAGGAGGAGGGTTTGGTGCGCTTCATCCTCGCACAAGTCTGCGAATAGACGCTTGTTGGTGGGGCGACCTTTGATGAAATTGACTATTTTAACAACAGTTGAGAGTGTTTCGCTGAGGTCTTCTGACAGGTTCTTGCTGGCCAGCGCCTGGCGATGTATCACACAGTGAAATATTGTGCAGTGTGGGGCCTTTTCTTTCAAGCGACTGTTAAATCCCTTGTTTTTCCCCATCATTGAGGCAGCTCCGTCTGTACAACATGCAACTAAATTCTCATAGGAAAGATTGTGGGATGAGAGGTAAGAATCCACTGCAGTAAAAATGTCCTCACCCCGGGTGGTAGTGGTAAGGTTGACTGACATAAGAATGTCCTGCTTCAAATCTTCCCATCGATATATTGCACATAAACGATGAGCACAGCCTCGTCTGCTACAGTTGTAGTTTCATCAAGTTGTATGGCAAATGGCCCCTTTCCAAGCTTTTCGAGCAGCTGCAGCTCGCAGTTACTTGCCATCTTGTCAATTCTGTCTTTCACCGTATTGTTTGACAGTGGTACAGTTTTTAGCTTCTCCGCCACCTGCGGGCCGCACAGTTTCTCAACCATTTTAATGCAAGCTGGCTTAATGAGCTGCTCGCCAATGTTGTGCGGTTTCTTTGCCTTTGCTATTAAAAGTGCACATTCAAAAGAGGCCTCGGTGGCCTTCTGTACATCGCTGCCAGCCCTAACAAACGCTGTTCTGATATCCATTGGCTTGTTTGCCTTTGCAAGCTGTTGTTTCTTTATGAAAAAGTCCCGATCACGCCCGACCGTTTCTGGGTGCATGGTCTGTTGGTGTCTCTTCATTTTGCAGGGTTTCATGCTGTCGTTGGCTAGCTTCTCTCTGCATATCACACACTCTGGGCGGGTTTTGTCCGTTCCCTCCATGAAACCTAAGTTAAGATAGCTCTCTAGGTAGGTCCTCATTTTCTTTTTGATTGCAGATGAGCTGTCATCTCCTTTACGTTTTTCAGACATTTTTAGACAAAATATTCACCTTATGAAGTTGGTCGCTAGCTAGCAAGCACAGCAAACTGTTACTACTACGGAAGCTGACACAGTAACGTCAATGTTGGCGCGAATCGGAGGAGTATCAGATTATTTGTAGAATTTTTATTAAATTAATAATCAATTAATTTCTATATTTTATTGTAATGTAGAGACAAGGCTTTTAGCGACAATCATGTATTGCGTTACAATTATATGTAAAAAAAAAAAAATTATATGTACATTTTTTTAAAGTCTAAATATGATATTAGGCCTCAAATCATCTGAGGCCTGGCGCCCCCCCTGCGATCTTTGGCGCCCCCCAAGGGGGGCGCCCCCCAGGTTGGGAACCACTGATCTGGCTGCCACTGAGGGACTTCCGGGTCATTTCACTCGGTTAGGAAGGTTCCTAAGCTAAATGGACTATTCGACTTCAGCCCTGGACTTCCTATTCTATAGAAGCAGTGCTTCGAAGCTTGCTTCAAATCACGTGACATATGACGTCCGAAGCAGCAACTGCTTTATTTCCTGAATGAATCAACTCACTGCCTCGTCTCGATTCTGACAGGTGACAGCAGGTTGAAACAGTTTGAATTTGAGCGCTTCAACACTTTATAACCGCTCTAAACAATGCGCAATGTGTGGGTTGTTGTCGTAGTTTGCGTTGTTGCTGTTGAGTTGTTGTTGGTATTGCATTTGAATTGGATCATTATAGAGCAAGCAGGAAGAAAGAGAGGTCGTTCTGGGAAACACTTCACAATGTGGAGAAGTTGTGAACAAAAAGACAACTATGAGTATTAAAAAAAAAGTTGAACAGTTTGAACAATAGATAGCGGCGGATAGAGCCGGCGGCCCGCATTTGGCGACGACGTCCACGCAACTGGTTCCGAATCCTGGAATGGATGAACTTTTAATCATTGCCCGCTTTTCAACTTTAATACTGTAACTGATAAAAGGCCCTCTCCGGACAAAAAAAAAGCCTTTAGAAAAATACAAAATAAAGAGAATAATGTAGGCTACCTCAATAAAGATCTTTGAGTGTTCCCCATCCCACATAATCACCCCTGCTGCATCATTACACAAGCACACCCAACCAATGCCACGTTTTCCAGCACTCTCTTCTCAATAACCCAATTCACACAATTATCAATCTTTAATTGCAAATAGAACATGATATTCAGTCTTAGTGTGTGTGTGTGTGTGTGTGTGTGTGTGTGTGTGTGTGTGTGTGTGTGTGTGTGTGTGTGTGTGTGTGTGTGCGTGCATCGAATATTTTTCAAGGCAAATTTACATTAAACCCACTGCAGCCTTGCACTTCGCCAGGAGATGGCGCTGTAACTGAAGCTTCGAGAAATGAACCTATTTTCGAAACAATTGTCCTTTCTTATTTCTCTAATTTCCCCTCCTCCCCTCCTCGAATCCTCGGTCCTACGGTAGTGACCCGGAAATGGTTTTCGGTGCGCCATGTTGAAGGACATCTAATTTCTCTAAATGCACTTGGAGGACCGAGCATCGTGCGTCGAGGAGGCTCTCTGGAGGAGCTATAACCGAGGAGAGAGGAGAGAGAGAGAAGAGAGGAGAGAGGAGAGAGAAGAGAGAGAGAGGAGGCTCTCTGGAGGAGCTATAATCGAGGTGAGAGGAGAGAGGAGAGAGGAGAGGAGGCTCTCTGGAGGAGCTATAACCGAGGTGAGAGGAGAGAGGAGAGAGGAGAGAGAAGAGAGGAGAGAGGAGAGGAGAGGAGGCTCTCTGGAGGAGCTATAACCGAGGTGAGAGGAGAGAGAGAGGAGAGGAGGCTCTCTGGAGGAGCTATAACCGAGGTGATAGGAGAGAGGAGAGAGGAGAGAGAAGAGAGGAGAGAGGAGAGAGAGGAGAGGAGAGGAGAGGAGAGGAGAGGAGGCTCTCTGGAGGAGCTATAACCGAGGTGAGAGGAGAGAGAGGAGAGGAGGCTCTCTGGAGGAGCTATAACCGAGGTGATAGGAGAGAGGAGAGAGGAGAGAGAAGAGAGGAGAGGAGGCTCTCTGGAGGAGCTATAACCGAGGTGAGAGGAGAGAGAGAGGAGAGGAGGCTCTCTGGAGGAGCTATAACCGAGGTGAGAGGAGAGAGAGAGGAGAGGAGGCTCTCTGGAGGAGCTATAACCGAGGTGAGAGGAAGAGAGAGGAGAGGAGGCTCTCTGGAGGAGCTATAACCGAGGTGATAGGAGAGAGGAGAGAGGAGAGAGAAGAGAGGAGAGAGGAGAGGAGAGGAGAGGATAGGAGAGGAGAGGAGAGGAGAGGAGAGGAGGCTCTCTGGAGGAGCTATAACCGAGGTGAGAGGAGAGAGGAGAGAGGAGAGAGGAGAGGAGGCTCTCTGGAGGAGCTATAACCGAGGATAAACTGATGGTTCCTCCGCGGATGCATATCCGGGAACGGTGGAGGCGTGATGCACGGCCGGACTTATCTCAGCCAATCACAGCTCTGCATGCATCCCTGGATATTATTTTAGTAACTGCTTTCATCGCGATGTTTCCAGAGAGAACAGCTGTGAGGTCCGTGCAGAAAGCAGAGCATCTCCTGTGGGCGGGACTAAGTCACGAGGATAGGAGTCGAGGATAGGAGTCGAGGAGGGGACATTTGTGAAATGAGAAAGGCACCATGTGGTTCGATGCTTCATTCAAAGCTTCATTTGCACATCACTCAGTCTATAATGAATAACACTAAGAACCAGAGGAGACTCTAATAACACTGAGAACCAGAGGAGACTCTAATAACACTGAGAACCAGAGGAGACTCTAATAAATAACTAAGAACCAGAGGAGACTCTAATAACACTGAGAACCAGAGGAGACTCTAATAATATTAAGAACCAGAGGAGACTCTAATAACACTGAGAACCAGAGGAGACTCTAATAATACTAAGAACCAGAGGAGACTCTAATAACACTGAGAACCAGAGGAGACTCTAATAACACTGAGAACCAGAGGAGACTCTAATAACACTAAGAACCAGAGGAGACTCTAATAACACTGAGAACCAGAGGAGACTCTAATAACACTGAGAACCAGAGGAGACTCTAATAACACTGAGAACCAGAGGAGACTCTAATAACACTGAGAACCAGAGGAGACTCTAATAACACTGAGAACCAGAGGAGACTCTAATAACACTAAGAACCAGAGGAGACTCTAATAACACTGAGAACCAGAGGAGACTCTAATAACACTGAGAACCAGAGGAGACTCTAATAACACTAAGAACCAGAGGAGACTCTAATACACTGAGAACCAGAGGAGACTCTAATAACACTGAGAACCAGAGGAGACTCTAATAACACTAAGAACCAGAGGAGACTCTAATAACACTGAGAACCAGAGGAGACTCTAATAACACTGAGAACCAGAGGAGACTCTAATTCACTGAGAACAGAGGAGACTCTAATAAATAATACTAAGAACCAGAGGAGACTCTAATAACACTAAGAACCAGAGGAGACTCTAATAACACTGAGAACCAGAGGAGACTCTAATAAATAATACTAAGAACCAGAGGAGACTCTAATAACACTAAGAACCAGAGGAGACTCTAATAACACTGAGAACCAGAGAGGACTCTAATAACACTGAGAACCAGAGGAGACTCTAATAACACTGAGAACCAGAGGAGACTCTAATAACACTAAGAACCAGAGGAGACTCTAATAACACTGAGAACCAGAGGAGACTCTAATAACACTGAGAACCAGAGGAACTCTAATAACACTGAGAACCAGGAGACTCTAATAACACTGAGAACCAGAGGAGACTCTAATAACACTGAGAACCAGAGGAGACTCTAATAACACTGAGAACCAGAGGAGACTCTAATAACACTGAGAACCAGAGGAGACTCTAATAACACTGAGAACCAGAGGAGACTCTAATAACACTGAGAACCAGAGTCTTTAATTGAATTGAATTTATTTATTTAAAGCAAGGGACAGTGTACATTAATCAACATATTAAAAACATGTAAAAGTACTCGAATGAGCCAACAGGCTAGTTTGAACCGATAGTCCCTTTCCCAGATGGTGATAGGCATCCTACAAGCACGAATACACACCACGACTTTGTTATACAAAAAAAAATGTACATATTTACAATAGACGACATCACTGAATACAGGTAAGGAGCAAGTCATGATAATAAAGAAAACATTCACAATACGCACTCACACACACACACACACTTACACACACGTGCTGACACTGTTGGTTATCAGTGAGCCACTCTTTCACACTGTGCCTGAATGAGTAGTAGGATGAGGGCTCTCTTATTGATGGTGGTCTTGAATTCCATTGATGGGATGCGTGAAAAGAAAAGACAGCCTGGCTGAATGCACTCTTCCTAAATGGGATGGCGCGGTCTCCCCTAGCCGCACCTCTAGTAGCCCTGGTTGAGGTGGGCTTTAGGCTGATGCAGCCAGCCAGAGGAGGAGGAGCCAACCCACGAGTGATCTTTTAAACTAAGCAGACGTTTTTGTAAACTATGAGATTTCCCCAGCTGAACAGATTATACTTTCTAACAATGTGACAATGATGATACCGGAATGGCTTTTTGTCTCGTGTTTTGAGTGCTTGTTTATATAGTGAGTCCAGTGGCCTTAGAGCTGCTGATCAGACAGTATTGATGTGGGAGAGGACCATTGAGTGAAGGTATAGCTTAGCTGCTGCAGATGATAGGAAGTTTATAATATATCTGAAACTTGACAGATTGAACTTCACTTTATTGAACACCTTTTTGATGTGGGTTTTGAAACTGAGGTTTGTGTCAATGTGTACTCCTAAGTACTTATATATATATATTATAGGTGGCGTGTGGCGCAGTGGGTTGTGCGTTGGTGTTCGAATCAGGGGAGCACAGGTTCAAACCCCACTGCAGTCAGCATGTCGTTGTGTCCCTGAGACACTTCACCCCAAAGTGCTCCTGTGGGGATTGTCCACAGTATTGAGTATGTAAGTCGCTTTGGATAAAAGCATCTAACAAGTGACATGTAATGTAATGTAATACTCCGAGACAACCTGTAGTCTCCTTCCAGAGAAGAAAACATCTTGTTCTGTTATAATACTGTGGCCCTTGAAGAACAAATCTTTGAAATATTTGGTTGCAAACAATTGTTGTTAAGTCAGGATGTAATATTCACCAACACATCAGTGACCTTGGTAGCAGCCTCTTCTGCGGTTTTGCCATGAGTAAAAACAACTGTATCATCAGCATACATTAATACATCACATCGTCCACACACAGAAGGCAGATCATTGATGCACATGCTAAACAGGATCGGGCCCAATACAGAGCCCTGCCGTACTCCAGCTGACAGACATAGCGCACTAGACTTAGGGTTCTCAATTTTAACACATTGGGAGCGGGATGTAAGACACGATTTAAAGAGGTTGGTGAATTCTATAGAAACATTTAAGTTGAGCATTTTTTGCAATACGATGTTATGATTAACAGTGTCGAAAGCTTTCCGTAAATCAAGGAACACGGCCCCCAAAACCCCACCCCTTTCCATTGATGCCTTCTCTACGAAGAAGCATGTCGCTGTTTCTGTTGAGTGGTTAGCCCTGAATCCAAATTGCATTGGATGCAGTGGGAAGGAGCTGTTGTTGAGATGACAATAAATCAATTCCAGAGTTTTAGATAAAAATAAATAATACCAGGAGTCTTTAATAAATATGAGATGATGACGGTCACGTTATTCTCTATATTACTGGTTTGTGTGATTTGAGGCTGGAAACAGACTTTTCTGCAGTCTCTATTTTTAGAGAACGTATCCAGCAGCCGTGCTTCTAGTAATAATGTATATTGTTGTGTTTGTGCATGTTGTTAAATTATTTTGTTTGCAGTTAAAATATCAATAAAATAACTTCTGTTTTCACTCTTTCAGTCTTTTCATTGTTTTTATTATTAAAAATGTAATTATTATGATTCTGAGTAAACAGCTGTTCAGGGTCCCTGCGTCTTCTACCGCTCATCGGAGTCTGGTCGTGGAAGTAAAGCGACTGCAGCACCGCTCCGGTTCTCCGCCCATCTCAGTCTCCATTCGCTCCCTCACTCGAGAAAAAACCCAGAGACGTTTTAAACCCATCCAGAAAAAAATGTAAATAGTTTCACAGTTGTTTCTACGTTGATACGAGAGGCACTTGGTCAGTTATATAAAAAATAAAATAAGTGTAGTCAGAAAAAAACTATCCATAAAAACCTTTTTAATCCTTGTCACTGAGCAGAATAAAATACAGCCAATCAGAACGCAGTATTCTCAGGAAGAAGGACACGGCGGCTGTGACTTCAAAATAAAGTTTAATAAAGGATTTTACAAAATGAAATGGTTGATTAGAAAACATTTAAATAATCAGCTGATCATCACAGCCGCAGCTCACAGAGCTCAATCATTGGACCACACTCTGAGTGACCACGCCCACATATGCTAATGAGAAGTAACAGGAAGTAAACAGGAAGGAAATAAACAAACAGCGTTCTCCGTGTCCACCAATAGGAGAGGAGGTTATAAAACAGTCCAATCAGAGAGCAGGGTCAGCGGCGGGGGGGCGGGGCTAGCAGGTGCGTGGCGTAGGCTGACTCTGGAAACAGCTGATGGTACGCAGAGAGCGGGACGAAGGAGGCGGTGATCAGCTGACCTGAAACACACACAACAAACATCAAACACACAATAATACAGAGCTGTAGTTCCTTTATAGCCCGACGTTAGCCACCTTTAGCTTAGCAGTGGTGACGTGAAGTCATGTGACCGTGCTGTAGCCCAACGTTAGCCACCTTTAGCTTAGCAGTGGTGACGTGAAGTCATGTGACCGCATCTAGCCCAACGTTAGCCACCTTTATCTTAGAGGTGGTGACGTGAAGTCATGTGACCGTGCTGTAGCCCAACGTTAGCCACCTTTAGCTTAGCAGTGGTGACGTGAAGTCATGTGACCGCATCTAGCCCAACGTTAGCCTCCTTTAGCTTAGCAGTGGTGACGTGAAGTCATGTGACCGCATCTAGCCCAACGTTAGCCACCTTTAGCTTAGAGTGGTGACGTGAAGTCATGTGACTGCGCTGTATCCCAACGTTAGCCACCTTTAGCTTAGCAGTGGTGACGTGAAGTCATGTGACCGTGCTGTAGCCCAACGTTAGCCACCTTTAGCTTAGCAGTGGTGACGTGAAGTCATGTGACCGTGCTGTATCCCAACGTTAGCCACCTTTAGCTTAGCAGTGGTGACGTGAAGTCATGTGACTGCGCTGTATCCCAACGTTAGCCACCTTTAGCTTAGAGGTGGTGACGTGAAGTCATGTGACCGTGCTGTAGCCCAACGTTAGCCACCTTTAGCTTAGCAGTGGTGACGTGAAGTCGTGTGACCGCATCTAGCCCAACGTTAGCTCCTTTAGCTTAGCAGTGGTGACGTGAAGTCTGTGACCGCATCTAGCCCAACGTTAGCCACCTTTAGCTTAGCAGTGGTGACGTGAAGTCATGTGACCGTGCTGTATCCCAACGTTAGCCACCTTTATCTTAGAGGTGGTGACGTGAAGTCATGTGACCGTGCTGTAGCCCAACGTTAGCCACCTTTAGCTTAGCGGTGGTGACGTGAAGTCATGTGACCCTGCTGTAGTTCCTTTATAGCCCAACATTAGCCTCCTTTAGCTTAGCGGTGGTGACGTGAAGTCATGTGACTGTCCTGTAGTTCCTTTATAGCCCAACATTAGCCACCTTTAGCTTAGCGGTGGTGACGTGAAGTCATGTGACTGTCCTGTAGTTCCTTTATAGCCCTAGTTTAGCGGTGGTGACGTGAAGTCATGTGACCGTGCTGTAGTTCCTTTACAATATTCTCTATAATTTAACTCAGGCGTCATGTGACAGGAAGTCTCACCTGCAAAGTATCGGCCGTGCAGAGAGTTGACTGCGGCCATTGCTGACTGGACCGTTGGACACTTCACGTAAACGTTTCCCTGGAAAACAAGCAGAGGTCAGGTGACTGTCAGAGGGGGTCAGGTGACTGTCAGAGGGGGTCAGGTGACAGTCAGAGGTCAGGTTACCTCAGCAGACTTCTTGTCGATGTAGATATGTACGACTCCTCCATGTTTGCGGCACTCCTCGATGACATCATGCTGGATGTCTGTCTCCCAGCCAGGAATCTCTCCACTGAAACACACAGAGGAGTTAGCATGCCAACAGCTAGCCCTGAAGTCACTGAAACACAAAGAGGAGTTAGCATGCTAACAGCTAGCCCTGAAGTCACTGAAACACAAAGAGGAGTTAGCATGCTAACAGCTAGCCCTGAAGTCACTGAAACACACAGAGGGGTTAGCTTGCTAACAGCTAGCCCTGAAGTCACTGAAACACACAGAGGAGTCAGCATGCTAACAGCTAGCCCTGAAGTCACTTTAACACACAGAGGAGTTAGCATGCTAACAGCTAGCCCTGTCCCCACTGAAACACACAGAGGGGTTAGCTTGCTAACAGCTAGCCCTGAAGTCACTGAAACACACAGAGGAGTCAGCATGCTAACAGCTAGCCCTGTCCCCACTGAAACACACAGAGGAGTCAGCATGCTAACAGCTAGCCCTGTCCCCACTGAAACACACAGAGGGTTAGCATGCTAACAGCTAGCCCTGTCCCCACTGAAACACACAGTCAGCATGCTAACAGCTAGCCCTGAAGTCACTGAAACACACAGAGGAGTCAGCATGCTAAAGCTAGCCCTGAAGTCACTGAAACACACAGAGGAGTCAGCATGCTAACAGCTAGCCCTGAAGTCACTGAAACACACAGAGGAGTCAGCATGCTAACAGCTAGCCCAGGTTATTATAAACACATCTAAAGTACATCACTAATAATAGTAGTAGTAGTAGCATGGTGTACCTGCAGCTGTTGAACATGTGAGACAGCTGGAAGCAGTGCGTGGCGAGAGGCTGAGCAGGAAGCAGAGGGTTCATGTTGAGAGGATTCATGGCAGCTGCAACACATACAAAACTTCATTCACATTGTTCTCTTTACAGTTAACAACTTTATTTACATCTTTCTCTTTAAACTGCATTTTAAAATCTTCTGTAAAGGCTCGTCACTACCTCTTAAAGCTCTCCTCTCATGCAAAATGCACTTTTTGATGTCTTTTCTACATCACTATGTGTCCCCGTGTGACAGGACACTCACAAAGTGTCAAGAAATAAAACCCTCTCTTTTTCTCCGTTCCCACGTCTCTAAAGACGGGGAACAACGGAGCTGATCCAGATTTGCGTCCGATATGACGTAATATCTGAAATGCCGGCTGGCTTTATCTCCCTTTTTAAAGCTACTGACCCACAATCAGCACTTTAGTAACAGGGATGAATTAAGAGGGGGATGAGGCTAGAATTATCTGTTTGGTATTTTGAGCAAAACACTGACTAGACATGTTTTTGGTATATATCTGAGACCTATAAAATATGCCTGAAAATAGTATAATATGAGACCTTTAAAGCATTATTTAAAATGATCGATAATGCAATACACACCCGTCACAGCAGCCATGGCTCCGATAGCGAACGCTCCGCTCATCTGGAGAGCGTGCTGACCTACACACAAACACACACCACACACCACACACACACCACACACACACACACACAACACACACACACCACACACACACACACACACACACACACACACACACACACACACACACACACACACACACACACACACACACACACACACCACACACACACACACACACACACACACACACCACACACACACACACACACACACACCACACACACACACACACACACACACCACACACACACACACAACACACACACCACACACACACACACACACACACACACACACACACACACACACACACACACCACACACACCACACACACACACACACACACACACACACACACACACACAACACACACACACACACACACCATTGATATATGTTGGCTGTCCCACGGTCTTGTTTAACCTGAAGGTGAGCGTGCCTTCAGATGGTGGCTCCAACACTTTGAACTCTCTCCCTGTAGAAGCTTTTCAAAAACAACTGAAGACCCATCTTTCTACATTGGCTTTAGTTTC
>JAAKFY010000006.1:2133540-2163540 GCA_011823955.1 Dissostichus mawsoni | reverse complement strand
CTCGAGGGCGGATCCTGGCCGCCAGCTGCATGCAGAACACCGTCCTGATGTCCCGCTCCTCTGGGGAGAGATTGTCTGACGGCTGCCTGCACACACACACCATCAGAATAATAATATATTACATGTGTACAGGCAAGTTTATTTACACGGCACCTTTCAACCCAAGGCAATTCAAAGGGCTTTACAGAAAGGAGAGGCAGCAGTTCCTCTGGATTTAATTGTTTGAAGTTGAAAAGGACCGACGTTTTTGAGCACCACGCTCTTTCCCTCGTAGTTTTACGGTACCCCTTTCGTGCTGATCAGTACATCACCCTGTCATTGACACACACACACACACACACACACACACACACACACACACACACACACACACACACACACACACACACACACACACACCACACACACACACACACACACACACACCACACACACACACACACACACACACACACACACACACACACACACACCACACACACACACACACACACACACACACACACACACACACACACACACCACACACACACACACACACACACACACACACCACACACACACACACACACACACACACACACACACACACACACACACACACACACACACACACACACACACACACACACACACACACACACACACACACTGAACTCACCTGATGGGACTCTTCTCCTTCCTGACGGGACTCTTACTCTTCGACTGCCGGCGTCTAGAAAACACACACATGTCATTAGAGGTGTGTGTGTGTAGCTGTTATTGCAGTCATGTGTGTGTAGGATTGTGTAGGTGTGAGTGCAGGTTTGTGTGTGTGTGTCTGTCTCTGTGTGTGTGTGTGTGTGTGTGTGTGTGTCTGTGTGTCTGTGTGTGTCTCACTGTTGTTGGTGGTGTTCTCTGTATCTCCCCCCTCTCTCTCTGCTGCTGCGTCTCTCTCTACTTCTTCTCTTCTCTCGGCTGCGGCTTCGTTTGCGCTCTCGACTGCGGCTGCGCTTCCTGTCCCGGCTGCGGCTGCGCTTCCTTTCCCGGCTGCGCTTCTTCCTACTGGACACACAGCAGCCAATCAGAGCACGGCTTCACAGCGAGGCTCTCTGCAGTTTAATTGAAACTCAGAAGCATCATTAAGATATGATATGAGGACGACTATCAGACAGACAGGCAGAGAGAAAGACAGACAGAGAGAGAGAGACAGACAGAGAGACAGACAGAGAGAGACAGACAGACAGAGAGAGACAGACAGACAGACAGAGAGACAGAGAGAGACAGACAGACAGAGAGACAGACAGACAGACAGAGAGAGAGAGAGACAGGCAGACAGAGAGACAGACAGAGAGAGACATACAGACAGAGAGAGACAGACAGACAGAGAGAGAGACAGAGATAGAGAGAGACAGACAGACAGAGAGATAGAGAGACAGAGAGAGACAGACAGGCAGAGAGACAGACAGACAGAGAGAGAGAGACAGGCAGACAGAGAGACGGACAGAGAGAGACAGACAGACAGAGAGAGACAGACAGACAGACAGACAGAGAGACAGAGATAGAGAGAGACAGACAGACAGAGAGATAGAGAGACAGAGAGAGACAGACAGACAGAGAGACAGACAGACGGAGATAGACAGACACAGACAGACAGACATACAGACACACAGACAGAGACACAGACACACAGAGAGAGAGACAGAGAGACAGAGAGACAGACAGACAGACAGACACAGACAGACAGAGACAGAGAGGAGACAGGCAGACAGACAGAGAGACAGACAGTTCGTTTACCTCTTGGGGCGCTCCTCTCTCGTTGGGGCTCTGGTTCCTGGAGTCCTCCTAAGGTCAGCAGAGAGCACTATGAGGACATTGAGGAAGAACTACTGACATCTACCGTCTCCAACCACCTGACCAACACCAGAACATCAGACATCTACTGTCTCCAACCACCTGACCAACACCAGAACATCAGACATCTACCGTCTCCAACCACCTGACCAACACCGGAACATCAGACATCTACCGTCTCCAACCACCTGACCAACACCAGAACACCAGACATCTACCGTCTCCAACCACCGACCAACACCAGAACACCAGACATCTACCGTCTCCAACCACCTGACCAACACCAGAACACCAGACATCTACCGTCTCCAACCACCTGACCAACACCAGAACACAGACATCTACCGTCTCCAACCACCTGACCAACACCAGAACAGCAGACATCTACCGTCTCCAACCACCTGACCAACACCGGAAAATCAGACATCTACCGTCTCCAACCACCTGACCAACACCAGAACATCAGACATCTACCGTCTCCAACCACCTGACCAACACCAGAACATCAGACATCTACCGTCTCCAACCACCTGACCAACACCGGAACATCAGACATCTACCGTCTCCAACCACCTGACCAACACCGGAACATCAGACATCTACCGTCTCCAACCACCTGACCAACACCAGAACACCAGACATCTACCGTCTCCAACCACCAGAACATCAGACATCTACCGTCTCCAACCACAGAACATCAGACATCTACCGTCTCCAACCACCTGACCAACACCAGACATCTACCGTCTCCAACCACCTGACCAACACCAGAACATCAGACATCTACCGTCTCCAACCACCAGAACATCAGACATCTACCGTCTCCAACCACCTGACCAACACCAGACATCTACCGTCTCCAACCACCTGACCAACACCGAACATCAGACATCTACCGTCTCCAACCACCTGACCAACACCAGAACATCAGACATCTACCGTCTCCAACCACCTGACCAACACCAGACATCTACCGTCTCCAACCACCTGACCAACACCAGAACATCAGACATCTACCGTCTCCAACCACCTGACCAACACCAGAACATCAGACATCTACCGTCTCCAACCACCTGACCAACACCAGAACACAGACATCTACCGTCTCCAACCACCTGACCAACACCAGAACACCAGACATCTACCGTCTCCAACCACCTGACCAACACCAGAACACCAGACATCTACCGTCTCCAACACACCTGACCAACACCAGGGGCCTCATTTATAAACGGTGCGTACGCTCAAAAGATGGCGTACGCCAGTTTCTAAGCAATGTTTGCGATTTATAAAAAACAAACTTGACGGGAAATTGTGCGGTCCTCCACGCACACTCTGACCCATGCGTACGCACTAAGCACAAAAACGGGAGACGAGAAACCGCGACACCGTTGGCAGAAGGAAGAATGGAGAGAAATATGTGGAAATAACACCATAAATAAAACGTTACCTCTCATTTATCATTTATGAAGAATAATTTTCACAAATGGATTAAAGCCAATCTTAAAATGATGAAACAAACGCCTGTTTGAGACTCCTCAGTGCACACACACACACAACTTGGAGAATTAAATAAATACGGAAGTGTTATTGATCACCCCTGGATGATGTTCTCTTGTTAAGAAATGTATTCTCATAAATGATGCGGTAAACTGAAGGACAGAATCACTTTAAACTGATGCCGTGTAGCTTTTCTACAGGTTGTATAGATACGAGCATGGTTTTATATTCTATCACGTTTAATCATGTTTTTATGCCGTTCGCCAATACTTGATAAGTCGCTCGTAAAACCCAGTCGTATGGAAACTCAGAACACCATAAGTGGTAAATTGTACAGCTGATATAACACAACACGTTAGTTGTATTTCCTTTAACTGGTGGATTATGGATCTATAGTTGCTGATCGACAGCTGGAGCACAAACCACCAAATACAAAAAAATCATTCAGATCCAGTCGTCATGACTCCCCGATCATTTCTTACAGTTTCTCATCAAGGGGGGGGGGTCTCCTGTCCCCTGTACAAACACTGCCTGAGGAAGGCTATGTGTATTTTTTTGTCATTAACTTTTTTCTGACCACTTATTTATTTATGTTGGTGACGATCCGACCTCCATGCTGCTGCTCTGGTTCAGACTGCATCCTCCATGCTGCTGCTCTGGTTCAGACTGCATCCTCCATGCTGCTCTGGTTCAGACTGCATCCTCCATGCTGCTGCTCTGGTTCAGACTGCATCCTCCATGCTGCTGCTCTGGTTCAGACTGCATCCTCCATGCTGCTGCTCTGGTTCAGACTGCATCCTCCATGCTGCTGCTCTGGTTCAAACTGCATCCTCCATGCTGCTGCTCTGGTTCAGACTGCATCCTCCATGCTGCTCCTCTGGTTCAAACTACATCCTCCATGCTGCTACTCTGGTTCAAACTACATCCTCCATGCTGCTGCTCTGGTTCAGACTGCATCCTCCATGCTGCTGCTCTGGTTCAGACTGCATCCTCCATGCTGCTCCTCTGGTTCAAACTACATCCTCCATGCTGCTACTCTGGTTCAAACTACATCCTCCATGCTGCTGCTCTGGTTCAGACTGCATCCTCCATGCTGCTACTCTGGTTCAAACTACATCCTCCATGCTGCTGCTCTGGTTCAGACTGCATCCTCCATGCTGCTCCTCTGGTTCAAACTACATCCTCCATGCTGCTGCTCTGGCTCAAACTGCATCCTCCATGCTGCTGCTCTGGCTCAAACTGCATCCTCCATGCTGCTACTCTGGTTCAGACTGCATCCTCCATGCTGCTGCTCTGGCTCAGACTGCATCCTCCATGCTGCTGCTCTGGCTCAAACTGCATCCTCCATGCTGCTGCTCTGGCTCAAACTGCATCCTCCATGCTGCTACTCTGGTTCAGACTGCATCCTCCATGCTGCTACTCTGGCTCAGACTGCATCCTCCATGCTGCTGCTCTGGCTCAAACTGCATCCTCCATGCTGCTGCTCTGGCTCAAACTGCATCCTCCATGCTGCTGCTCTGGCTCAAACTGCATCCTCCATGCTGCTGCTCTGGCTCAGACTGCATCCTCCATGCTGCTACTGGTTCAGACTGCATCCTCCATGCTGCTGCTCTGGCTCAAACTGCATCCTCCATGCTGCTGCTCTGGTTCAGACTGCATCCTCCATGCTGCTGCTCTGGCTCAAACTGCATCCTCCATGCTGCTGCTCTGGCTCAGACTGCATCCTCCATGCTGCTACTCTGGCTCAAACTGCATCCTCCAAACAATGTGATTTATCTCCACCTCCCCAAAAGAACCAAACTCTGACACGGTGTGAGATGTCTTTTTTAGCTGTTCTGTCGTCATTTCCTGCGATCTTCTTCATGAGTCAAAATGAATGAATGAATGGGCGTTACGTGAAGCCCGCAGAAGCTGCGCTGCATCTCGAGTTGATTGTGATTTATAAAAGGGAAACCGGCGTAGGATGTGCCGTATGCAAGTCCTACGCCGGTACGCATCTTTTATGAATCGGAAAATGTCTGTGCGTATTTATTTGCTTTGTCCTACGTAAGCAACCTTCCCACGTCAATCCTACGCAAGGCTTTATAAATGAGGCCTCAGAACATCAGACATCTCTAAAGCCACGATTCACGCTGACAGACCGTTCTGTACACAAGCTAACGTCGCCTCGCCACAGGTACCAAGGGATGGAGAGAGAGTGTGTGTGTGTGTGTGTGCGTGTGTCACATTGAATATCCTCTTTGTGGATGCACCAAGCTTTAACCCCTCACGGCCTACTGTACATTTACTACTTTTTAAATGCTGCTTTGATTCTATTTTGAGATGTTTAAATTCTAGTATTGTTTATTTTTACTTCTGTGCAATGCCTATATTTCTTTGCTGCTGCAACGCAAACATTTCCCTAATTGGGATCAATAAAGTATCTATCATCTTGTCCTTATTATCCTCTTAGAGATTGGGTCGTCAGATTTCATTACCATATCTAGTCTAGAGTTTAAGGCCTAGTTTTCATGGATTAAAAAGCTTAATTTGCTTCTTAACCAATGTTACTTTTTATCTTGTATCAGCAACACATACTCAAAAGCATGGAGAGCATCATGAAGACCACAGAGAGATAGTTCCCTGTGGAGTCAGAACACTATAACAGCCTGTTGTGCAAAACTACTCACGTGCAATATATATAATATATATATACAGCTTGATTAAATTATTATTATTACTGGCTGCTGTCCCTTAGTAATCTGTGAATAACTGTGCTATATACTCCCACCTGTAATACCCTCACCTGCTGCTGTCTCACACCTGTTACTGCTACTGGATGTGTAGTTTGTAAATGGTGTTGTTTTCCTATTTGTATGCAAGTTTCTTAATTAATACTAAGCTGTCTTTGGCTCTTTACCCGCTGAATCAAATCTAAAGGTCCCCGCTGTGGGACGAATAAAGCTCCTCTGATTCTGTTGTCCCTGAAATATGAATTTAATCTGTTTATCCTCGGCTCATATCGGTCAGTGACACATGCATCATCAGATCCATATTGAATCAGGAGATAGCAGCACCGATCATCATCATCATCATCATCATCATCAGATCTCACCTTCCTGTAGGGAGCCTCCAGCATCGCCTCCACGTCCAGCTCCTCCGCCATGCTGCACACACATTAGAGACAAGATGAGAAGGGACTTTGTAGCAATACATTCAGGCGTTACAGCAGCAACAGGTCCGAGCGACAGACAGGATTCACACGGGGGGGGGAAATGTAAATTAGAATACAAAATGTTTTTTAAATAAAGTGATAAAATAACAAGACATCACAGTGAAACGTTGAGCATCTGAATGAACAAGCTGAATATATTTAGTGTGCTGGGGGGGGGGGGGGGGGGGGGGGTATCGCTTCATACAGAATACCGTGAACTCTATACCGTGTGATATTCATTTTTCATAAACCGCAAGACTGTTGAAAAAGTCGAAGGGCGCTCGAGCGGTGCGACAGTGAAAGGAGTCCCCAGGGGAAGTATTTAAATGTACACTCAGAGAAGGTATTTTGTTTACATTTTCAAACGGTGCGTTTGTTGTTTGTTGTACGCAAGTTAGCACGGTATAATGTTTGCTCTTTGTAGTTGTGATCCCTTCACCACGTCAGACCCTCGAGGGCCTCCACTCGTCCGGGGTTTTTGTTGGGGCCAAAATGTATAAATATAAATACATTTCCAATCATTGAAGAATAAATAAATACCGTGATAATCTACAAAAATAGAGTCACACCGCTGAGCCCTAGTTTGAGAGTACGTGTGGTTGAGCGCAGTTCCTGAGCTTCTGACACAGCAGTGTCTCAGAAGCCCTAACACCTCAGATGGTATTATTAAATATAAATACACGCTGCTGTACACAGAAGTTACTTTAGTAGAACTGAACAACATCTTCTGAGTTCTGTTGTACTCAGTTTGCTCTGACTAAAGTCAATTCAACTTTCATTTGGTAGTTTTATACAGTGGTGGGGAGTAAGTACTGTACTCAAGTACAATTTTGAGGTACTTGTACTTTACGTGAGTATTCTTAGTTTACTTCTACTCTACTGCAATGTATCTGACAGCTTGTTACTTTCTGGTTTAGATTATTAGCCAATACAAAATATAAATTGATTATTATATAAACGTTAAGATATTCAGCAGCAGTTTATAAGTCTTTCTGTGTATTTCGATCTTCTTTGTGTACAAACTATTTTGAGATTGACAATAAGTTGACTTTGACTTCAAACTAACTCCAAATTACGGTGATAAAAACACATTAAGAGTCATAATATAATCTCACTAACTCAATGTATAAACTATACAGTCTGAATGGACCAATCTGCACAATCACTACTTTACTGTACCAGAGTATTCCTACACTCTGGTACTTCTACTAAGTACAAGATCCGAGTACTTCTACTTTTACTAAGTACAAGATCCGAGTACTTCTACTTTTACTCAAGTACAAGATCGAGTACTTCTACTTTTACTAAGTACAAGATCTGAGTACTTCTACTTTTACTAAGTACAAGATCTGAGTACTTCTACTTTTACTAAGTACAAGATCTGAGTACTTCTACTTTTACTAAGTACAAGATCTGAGTACTTCTACTTTTACTAAGTACAAGATCTGAGTACTTCTACTTTTACTAAGTACAAGATCTGAGTACTTCTACTTTTACTAAGTACAAGATCTGAGTACTTCTACTTTTACTAAGTACAAGATCTGAGTACTTCTACTTTTACTAAGTACAAGATCTGAGTACCTACTTTTACTAAGTACAAGATCTGTGTACTTCTACTTTTACTCATGTACAAGATCTGCGTACTTCTACACGACCTGTGTACTTCTACTTTTACTGAAGTACACGATCTGTGTACTTCTACTCAAGTACACGATCTGTGTACTTCTACTTTTGCTAAGTACACGATCTGAGTACTTCTACTCAAGTACACGATCTGTGTACTTCTACTTTTGCTAAGTACACGATCTGTGTACTTTACTTTTGCTAAGTACACGATCTGTGTACTTCTACTTTAGCTAAGTACACGATCGGAGTACTTCTACTTTTACTAACCGATCTGAGTACTACCTCTGGTAATAGAACACATAGTGTGATTACACTCAGACTGCTCAAAGTATTAAACATATATCTTTATATACATATATTTATATACGAGTTCTTTATACTCTGAGCACTTCTCCCAGAGATTAGCCTACATTAGCTGTTAGCCACATTAGCTCCAACGGCTAGCCGCTGCACACGAGGCTGAGATCTCGGAGGCTCGATCCGCTTCACAGCTGCTGTTTCCCGGGTGTCTCCGTGAGGATCCCGGGACTCTTACCTGGTGGGGGGTTGGTCACCGAGGGACCGTGAGTCGCTCTGTCCGGTTAACGGGTCGCAGTCGCTGCCCTTACGACGACTTTACGTGTTTTAAATGGCGCTCTAAGCAATTCTCGCGATACTTCCGGCGGCGAGATCATAACACAGAAGTAACGAGACTTCAGGAACCCTCTGTGTTCCAACTTCAGACAATAGACGATCTTTCGTGTTCCTGCGCTGTAGATAAGATAAGAGATATGATGTAGCCTACTTTATTGATCCCAATTTAGAAAATGCTTGCGTTGCAGCAGCATACAAAGACATAGTAGGCTACATTACATTAATAGACTAACATGATGGGATGCTTCCAAGTAGTGGTTAACTTATGAGAAAACCTGGGGAGTCAGAATGACACACATTGAAACCCATTCACAGCATTACAAACATCTCATGTCCCTGTCAAAAGCCTTGTATCCAATGAAAACTACTTCAAGACCAAACATCCGGGACTATTTTATCAACGCGCCACGTCATCGCCACTGTCATGTTAAGAGGCCATGAAAGGTTCAAGAACAACCCAGGTCAAAACTCACTCTGTTAAAACAAGTAGACTTTACAGAATGTACAGGTCATTGAACTGGCTTATGAAGCCGAGTTCAAATATAACGAAGTTGAAACTGCATACATCGTTATATTAAGTGGAAGTAACTTAGAGAGAAAAGTTAGTGTAACTTATTGATCAAATCCTTTTTTACATTGCACTCGGTTATAAAATGTCACTACCCCCTGATTACAATATATTGGATGGTAACCTCTGTAAGATTATAAACCCTGCTCTTTATAGAAGAATTCATGATGAAGTATATAAGATTATGATAAAGTGGGAATACACACTTAATTGTTGACCAAAATGTACGAAATTCAATAAAAGCTGAACAAATGCAGATCTTTGATTTATTAATGAACGTGTTGATGTTACACTAGCAGCAGCACCGCGGTACACAAAGGACCGGAAACATCCTTTATTCAAAACGCAGCCCGGAGCCTCGTGCTGCGTTCAGGGACACTCATACATTTGCTGATCTTTGACTCCTTCTTTTGACTCATGGTGCATTCAGGGACACTCTTACACTCGGTTTTCCGTGACTCAATGTGGTATTCATGCTGCATTCAGGACTACTCACACACTTTCTGGTCTTTGAGTCCTTGTGAGAACCTGTGAGAACCTGTGCTGCATTCAGGGACACTGACACACTCCCTGGTCATTGAGTCCTTGTGAGGACCTGTGCTGCTTTCAGGGACACTCATCTTTCAAAGTCATCATGTTTTTGACACTTTAATACAAAAAAAAAGGTAAAAATATATTTAAGCCTCTTCTGGCTGATGTCATGAGTCTCTTTGTGACATCACACAGTGACATCACCTTGCGTCGGCCAATCAGATGTCTTCCTGCTCCGTTCGCTCTTTGGAGGACACCCACCTGCTGACGATCACTTCCTGTTCACACAATCAAACTTTATTAACACAACACAAACTTTTTCCTGCAAACAAATCAATTTATTCAAATTTTCTGTCGTTTTGGAATTTCATTTAAAAATCTCCACATATTGTTCATGTTTTATTCATTAATTGTTAGAAAATATAAAAAGAGCTGCTTGATTCTCAGTTTCAAAACATCATGACTTTTAAATATCTGCTTCTTTTTTTAACAGAATCAAACGCAGACTTTATGCAGAATATGACGTGTGGATTAAAATGTGTTATTGAACTATACTCTTTGTACCTGAACACTGAGTCTGCTCAGACACACAGGTGAGTCCAGCTCGGCTTCTGATAGGCCGGCAGGATAGATGATGTAACACAGCATCAGCTCCTGGAAGACAAAACACAGGGATCACAAAACCTCCCTGAAGAATCACAATCCCTGTTCGTCCCACAAACTCACGTTGTTTCAGCGAAAGACAAAATAAAGAGAACACTATTAGATCAAAGTTACCTTGGAGACGTTGGCTGTGATCCTGCTGAGAGCTGCGAGAGAACGCCACGAAAACGGACGTAACGTCGAGCCCCTGAAGGCACCATCAACCCGCTCGATCACCACAGAGTAACTACGGGAAAAACAACTCTTTTAAAGTGTGTGTTGTGTGTGTGTGGTGTGTTGTGTGTGTGTGTGGTGTGTGTGTGTGGTGTTGTTGTGTGTGTGTGTGTGTGTGTGGTGTGTGGTGTGGTGGTGTGGTGTGGTGTGGTGTGTTGTACCTGGCGTGGTAGAAAGGAGGGCCTTTCCTGTACAACACTGGAAACAATGGGACAGTAAATCAGATACTTTTGGAACCTTATTTTTATTGTGCATCACAGACAATTTTTACACGTGTAAGCTGTCAGTTTTTCAAGATCCAAGTTTCAAGTCTCTCTCATCATGAGCTCAGCAGCTCCAGTGGAGATATGGAGATGAAAAACTGAAGTCCTCCTCCAACAGAGCAACATGAATATATATAGAACATAGAACAGATAAAATAAAACAGTGCAAGAAGAGTCTATATACACGTAAGTTTGTGTGTTTGTTTGTGTGTTTGTTTATGTGTCTTACTGAGGTCCACGCCGTACTTGGCTCCGCCCCCTTCTTTGGGGACCCACCCTTTGCTCCTGAGGTGCTGATAGGCTGAGAACGAGCTGACGAAGTCCGGCCGCAGCGAGCGGAACTTCCTCCACAGCTGGCTGATTGACAGGGGCTCCTGACCAATCACAGGAGAGGACATGAACTTTGTCATTCAATAAAACACCACAAGAAGTTTAATTTATTAAATCATTAATCAACGTGTGACACAAAATACAACTTAAGTTTGGGTTTGCACACAGTTTAATGTGTCTTTGTGTTACACAGGGATACTACATGCTACATGCTTTAATGCTACATGCTATAATTCTACATGCTACATTGCTACAGACCTTTATGATACATTGCTACAGGTTGTAATGCTACATGCTAAAGTGCTATCAAGTAACAGGTTTGAATGCTACATGCTACATGCTTTACTGTTACATGCTATATTGTTACAGGTTTTAATGCCACATTGCTACAGGTTTAAATGCTACATGCTACAGTGCTATACTGCTACATTGCTACAGGTTTAAATGCTACATGCTACAGTGCTATACTGCTACATTGCTACAGGTTTAAATGCTACATGCTACAGTGCTATACTGCTACATTGCTACAGGCTTTAATGCTACATGCTACAGTGCTATACAGTTACAGGCTTCAATGCTACCTGCTACAATGCTACAAGCAGGTAGACAGACAGACAGACAGACAGACAGACAGTTACATGGTGCAGGTAGACAGATAGACAGACAGACAGACAGTTACCTGGTACAGACAGACAGACAGACAGACAGACAGACAGACAGACAGACAGACAGACAGTTACCTGGTGCAGGTAGACAGGCAGACAGTTACATGGTCCAGACAGACAGACAGACAGACAGACAGACAGACAGACAGACAGACAGACAACAGACAGTTACCTGGTGCAGGTAGACAAGACAGACAGTTACCTGGTGCAGACAGACAGACAGACAGACAGACAGACAGACAGACAGACAGACAGAAGACAGAGACAGACAGTTACCTGGTGCAGGTAGACAGACAGGCAGCCCAGACTGTAGACCAGGAAGAAGGCTGCAGGTGTAGACAGACAGAAAGACAGACAGGTGAAGAGGTAGTGTAGTATTGTTTACTTTGTTTTATTAAATGTGAATAACTGAGTGTTACCTCCTCCAGACTGAGCTGCAGGTACTCTGTGAGAGAGAGGGGGACCTCCGCACCTCCCTGAGCCCCTGAGACACCTGTCAATCAATCAATCAACGCAGTTCACTTCCTGAACATTGTAACACACAGTTGCTGCACATTAAAGGTCTCCTATCATGTAAAAGTCACTTTCTGATGTCTTCTCTACATCACCATGTGTCCCGGTGTGTCCCCGGTGTGTCCCCGGTGTGTCCCCGGTGTGTCAGGAGACTCTCAAAGTGTCAGGAAATAAAACCCTCTCTCTTTTCCTCCGTACCCACATCTCTAAAAACGGGGGAACAACGGAGCTGATCCAGATTTGCTGCATCATGACCACATTACTAAAATGTGGGCGGGCTTTACACCCACGGGCCAATCAGAAACGTTGCTTTAATTTTTAAAGCTAAGGACCCAGAATCAGCCCTTTAGTAACGGGGCTGAAATAGAGGATATGAGGGATTTCTAAAATGCATGATCTGTTTGGTATTTTCAGCAAAACACATCATAGACATGTCTTTTATATATTTTTATATATCTGAGACCTAAAAATGAATTGCCATTTCTACTCTGTAGCTTATGAGCATATGACAATAAAACCTTTGAATCTTTGAATCTTGCTGCACAAAAAGCCTGAAGCCTCACCTCACTGTCAGAGACCACCAGCACAAAACCAGGGCCCGGATCTGGATCTGGATCTGAACCTGGATCAGATCCAGATCCAGAGTCTTGTGTCTGCTCTCGTCTCACATCCTCCATCTCTACCGGCTGAGAGACACTCAGCAGGGTATGACTGACAGCTGCTTCATCCAATCCCTGAGCAGAGAGAGAAGCCCCCGCCCACCTGAGGAGCTCATCATACCTGCAAAGGGAGGGGGGAGAGGGGGGCGTTAGGACTTATACAAATAATAATAATACATTGGATTTTTATAGCGCTTTTCCTGATGCTCAAAGACACTTAAACACTTTTAACACTTATAACATTGACTTATTGACAGGATGTGATGTCATTGTGTTAACAGACAGGATGTGATGTCATTGTGTTAATTGATGGAATGTGATGTCATCGTGTTAACAGACAGAATGTGATGTCATCGTTTTAACTAACAGGATGTGATGTCATCGTGTTAACTGACAGGATGTGATGTCATCGTGTTAACAGACAGGATGTGATGTCATCGTGTTAATTGACAGGATGTGATGTCAGCATGTGAACAGAGTAACAGACAGGATGTGATGTCATCGTGTTAACTGACAGGATGTGATGTCAGCATGTGAACAGAGTAACAGACAGGATGTGATGTCATCATGTTAACTGACAGGATGTGATGTCATCGTGTTAACAGACAGGATGTGATGTCATCGTGTTAATTGATGGATTGTGATGTCATCACGTTAACTGACAGGATGTGATGTCATCGTGTTAACAGACAGGATGTGATGTCATCGTGTTAATTGATGGATTGTGATGTCATCACGTTAACTGACAGGATGTGATGTCATCATGTTAACAGACAGGATGTGATGTCATCATGTTAACAGACAGGATGTGATGTCATCGTGTTAACTGACAGGATGTGATGTCATCGTGTTAACTGACAGGATGTGATGTCATCGTGTTAATTGGCGGAATGTGATGTCATCGTGTTAACTGACAGGATGTGATGTCATCGTGTTAACAGACAGGATGTGATGTCATTGTGTTAACAGACAGGATGTGATGTCATCATGTGAACAGACAGGATGTGATGTCATCATGTTAACTGAGAGGATGTGATGTCATCGTGTTAACTGACAGGATGTGATGTCATTGTGTTAACAGACGGAATGTGATGTCATCGTGTTAACTGACAGGATGTGATGTCATTGTGTTAATTGACGGAATGTGATGTCATTGTGTTAACTGACGGAATGTGATGTCATCGTGTTAACTGACGGAATGTGATGTCATCGTGTTAACTGACGGAATGTGATGTCATCGTGTTAATTGACGGAATGTGATGTCATCGTTTTAACTGACAGGATGTGATGTCATCGTGTTAACTAACAGGATGTGATGTCATTGTGTTAATTGACGGAATGTGATGTCAATGTGTTAATTGACGGAATGTGATGTCATCGTGTTAACTGACAGGATGTGATGTCATTGTGTTAACAGACAGGATGTGATGTCATCGTGTTAACAAACAGGATGTGATGTCATTGTGTTAACAGACAGGATGTGATGTCATCGTGTTAACAAACAGGATGTGATGTCATTGTGTTAACAGACAGGATGTGATGTCTTCGTGTTAACAGACAGGATGTGATGTCTTCGTGTTAACAGACAGGATGTCGGACCCTCACTGTTGCGGTAAGCGTGTTGTAACTTCCGGTTGTCACCTCTGGGTATCCTGTGTGCCTGTTCTGCTGCTGATAGCTTATATTATCTTAACTTAAATCGATCGTTTTAAAACTCTTGATCACGGCAACTGCCTGACGTTATAATCACACGTTACTACAGCTTAAGCACCCACAACTCTCCTTCTCTTAGCGACTGTAACTCCACAGTTGCCTACACTCTTTTCGGGTTTGCTAACGGTAGCTACTTTAGCTTGATAGCTAGCCATGGCTCCTTCCCCACCCTCGGGTGCTATTTCCTGCTCTACCTGTCTCATGTTTGGTTACTTCCCTACCTCCTTTACTGGTACCGATACATGTGTTAAATGTAGTATAGTTGTTAGGTTGGAGGCGGGAATCATAGCCATAGAAGCCCGGCTCCGCATTTTAGAAAGTAACTCAGCTACAGTAAAGCCCATGTTAGTCGGTGCGGACCGGCAAGAGGTAGCTCCTACTAGCCGTCCCCCGACAACTCCCGAGCAGCAGGGAGACTGGGTGACTGTTCAGAAGAGGCATTACAGGAGACCCACAGGTCCCCACCAACCCGTTCACGTATCTAACAATTTTCCCCACTCAGCGAGGCACCCGCTGAGGAGTCAACTCTGGTTATTGGTAGCTCTATTATGAGATACGTGAATTTAGAGACCAAAGCCTCCACAGTCACATGCATTCCGGGGGCCAGAGCGGGCGACGTTGAGGCGCATCTTAAACTGCTGGCTAAAAATAAACGTAAATACAGTAGGATTGTTATTCACGTCGGTGGTAATGATGTTCGTTTACGCCAATCAGAATGCACTAAAGTTAATGTGGCTTCGGTGTGTAGATATGCTAAAACAATGTCGGACACCGTAATTTTCTCTGGTCCCCTCCCCAATCTGATCAATGACGACATGTATAGCCGCATGTCATCATTTCAGCGCTGGTTGTCTTGGTGGTGCCCAGCAAACGATGTGGGCTTCGTAAATAATTGGACAGCCTTCTGGGGAAAACCTGGTCTGATTAAGAGAGACGGCATTCATCCTACTTTGGAAGGTGCACATCTCATTTCGGCAAACATTTCAGGGATTTGTGGACTTAATCCATGACAAACTGGAGTTGAGACCAGGAGGCGGAGTCGCAGTCTTACACGCTTCTCTGCGCTCTCTCCTGGGCAGTCATCCATAGGAATCCCGAACCCAATAAAATACCCAATATTAACGGTGTGTGTGTGTGTGTGTGTGTGTGTGTGTGTGTGTGTGTGTGTGTGTGTGTGTGTGTGTTGTGTGTGTGTGTGTGTGTGTGTGTGTGTGGTGTGTGTGTGTGTGTGTGTGTGTGTGTGTGTGTGGTGTGTGTGTGTGTGTGTGTGTGTGTGTGTGGTGTGTGTGTGTGTGTGTGTCTGCCCAAGGACAATTCAAGATGAAGCCTAATAGAGGTGTCATACATAATAACCTAATCAAAGTAAATGTAACAACTACTACAGTGCAACAAAACAGGAAGATTAAATGTGGTCTCTTAAATAAATCTCTAGCATCTAAAGCAATATTGGTAAATGATTTAATATCAGATTATAATATTGATATTTGCTGTCTCACTGAAACTTGGTTGAGACATGAAGAATATGTCAGCATAAATGAAGCCACTCCACCAGCCATATCAATACTCATATTGCTCGAGGCACAGGCCGAGGAGTCGCAGCCATCTTTGACTCAAGTTTACTTATCAATACTAAACCAAAACTAAATTATACCTCCTTTGAAAGTCTTGTTTTTAGTCTTACGCATCCGACCTGGAAAACTTTGCATCCAATCTTATTAGTGACAGTGTACCGTGCTCCAGGTCCTTATTCAGAATTCTTATCAGAACTCGCTGAGTTTTTATCAACTTTGGTTCTTAAACAGATAAAGTCATTATCGTAGGTGACTTTAATATTCATGTTGACGATGATAAAAATAGCCTTACTGTTGCATTTAACTCTATATTAGACTATTGGTTTCCGTCAGAGTGTAAATAAACCAACCCACTGCTATAATCACACTCTCGACCTTGTTCTGATTATGGATTGAAATTGAGCAACTATTAGTGGAACCGCATAATCCTGCTTTATCCGACCATTTCTTAGTAACTTGTGAAGTCTGTTACTAGACTACAAAGCATTAGTCCAAAGCTCCTGCAGCAGAAACCTATCTGTTAGTGCTATAGCCACATTTAAGGAAGAGATTCCACCAACACTTAACTGATAGCAGGTCTGCATGTAAGGGAGGAAACTTATACAAAATGTACCCACCCAAATTGATCATGTTGTTGATAGTGCTACAGATGCCCTGCGAATCAAAATTAGACTCTGTTGCTCCTTGAAAAGAAGAAAATAAAAACAAACATAGACAAGCTCCATGGCATAATGCGACAGACAGACAGACAGACAGCAGACAGACAGACAGACAGACAGGACAGACAGACAGACAGACAGACAGACAGACAGACAGACAGACAGACAGACAGACAGACAGACAGACAGACAGACAGACAGACAGACAGACAGACAGACAGACAGACAGACAGACAGACAGACAGACAGACAGACAGACAGACAGACAGACAGACAGACAGACAGGCTGACAGAGAGCCAGACAGACAGACAGACAGACAGACAGACAGACAGACAGACAGACAGACAGACAGACAGACAGACAGACAGACAGACAGACAGACAGACAGGCTGACAGACAGACAGACAGGCTGACAGAGAGCCACAGCTCTACTGAGCCTTCTATTCCCATAGCACTCAGTAGGAATGATTTTATGTGCTTTTTAACGATAAAATTGTTACTCTTAGAAACAAAATTAATGACCTTTCTCCAACCATCAACGTGTATCTTAGACCCGATTCCAACTAAGCTGTTAAAGGAAGTTTTTCCATTAATTAGCACTTCTTTATTAAATATTATGAATATGTCTTTATTATCGGGCTATGTTCCACAATCATTTAAAGTAGCAGTGATAAAACCGCTTCTTAAAAAGCACAACCTCGATCCAGAGGTTTTAGCCAACTATAGACCTATTTCTAATCTTCCGTTCCTCTCAAAAATTCTTGAGAAAGCGGTCGCAAAACAGTTGTGTGATTACTTAAAAAACAATGATTTATTTGAAGATTTTCAGTCTGGCTTTAGAACACATCATAGCACAGAGACAGCTCTGGTTAAAGTCACAAATGACCTTCTAATAGCCTCAGACAAAGGACTTGTCTCTATTCTTGTCTTACTCGATCTCAGTGCTGCATTTGATACTATCGACCATGATATCCTATTGCAAAGACTAGAGCACTTAGTTGGCATAAAGGGAACTGCTTTAGGCTGGTTTAGGTCCTATCTATCTGAACGCTCTCAGTTTGTATGTGTCAACGATAAATCTTCCATGCAAACCAAAGTTAGCCATGGAGTGCCACAGGGCTCAGTGCTTGGACCTATTTTGTTCACATTATATATGCTTCCGTTAGGCAATATTATAAGGAATCATTCTGTACAGTTTCATTGTTATGCGGATGATACTCAACTATATTTATCCATCAAGCCTGATGAAATTAATCATCTAAATAAAATTCAAGACTGCCTTAAGGACTTAAAAACGTGGATGACTTTAAACTTTTTGATGTTAAACACGGCCAAAACTGAAGTTATTGTACTCGGCCCAAAGAATCTACGAAACAAATTATCTAAAGATATACTAACTATGGATGGCATTAATTTGGCCTCCAGTGAGACTGTAAGGAATCTTGGTGTTATATTTGATCAGGATTTATCCTTTAACGCCCACATAAAATCTATTTCAAGGACCGCCTACTTCCATCTACGTAACATTGCAAAAATCAGGCATATCTTGCCTCAAAACGATGCAGAGAAACTAGTCCATGCATTTGTTACTTCAAGGCTAGATTATTGTAACTCTCTATTATCAGGGTGTACCAAGAAGTCAGTTAAGTCGCTTCAGCTGATTCAAAATGCTGCAGCACGTGTACTAACCAGAGTTAGGAAAAGGGACCACATTACTCCTGTTCTGGCTGCCTTACACTGGCTCCCTATAGAACATAGGATAGAATTTAAAATTCTTCTTCTCGCCTACAAAGCCCTTAATGGGCAGGCGCCATCTTACCTTAAAGAACTCATTATACCCTACTGTCCTACTAGGGCATTGCGTTCCAAGAATGCAGGGTTGTTGGTTGTTCCTAGAGTCTCTAAAAGTACAATGGGAGCCAGAGCCTTTTCTTATCAAGCTCCACATTTGTGGAATCAGCTTCCAGTTTGTGTTCGGGCGGCAGACACCCTATCCGTTTTTAAGAGTGCGCTTAAGACCTTCCTTTTTGATAAAGCTTATAGTTAGGGCTGATTAGATTCAGCCCCTAGTTTAGCTGCTATAGGCTTAGTTTGTCGGGGGACACTTTACTTTACTTCTTCCTTCTCTCTGTCTGTACCTGTGTACTCTCATGTTCCGAATAACCCAGCTTCCCCAAATTTCTTTTTGGTGTCTATCTACGCCGGGACCCTGAGTCGTGGCTGATCCTGTTGCTGTGGTCCTGAGTCCTGGATCGCGAGCCCTGGATCTTGAGTCGTGGCTGTGCCTGTTGCTGTGGTCCTGGATCATAAGTCCTGGATGGATATCCTCGTGGATTCATCTTCTTATTATAGACACATGCATTTCCAAACATTTGGACTACCTATGTTGTAAATGTATTATCTTCTCAATTTACACACGGCATCTATTGCACGTCTGTCCGTCCTGGGAGAGGGATCCCTCCTCTGTTGCTCTCCCTGAGGTTTCTCCCATTTTTTTCCCCCTTAAACTGTGGGGTTTTTCCTTTTTCTGGAAGTTTTTCCTTGTACGATGTGAGGGTCTAAGGACAGAGGGTGTCGTATTGTCTACTGATATTCTGTACAAACTGTGAAGTCCACTGAGACAAATGTAACATTTGTGATATTGGGCTATATAAATAAACATTGATTGATGATTGATTGATTGATGGATGTGATGTCATCGTGTTAACAGACAGGATGTGATGTCATGTTAACAGACAGGATGTGATGTCATGTTAACAGACAGGATGTGATGTCATGTTAACAACAGGATGTGATGTCATCATGTTAACAGACAGGATGTGATGTCATCATGTTAACAGACAGGATGTGATGTCATCATGTTAACAGACAGGATGTGAGGTCATCATGTTAACAGACAGGATGTGATGTCATTGTGTTAACAGACAGGATGTGATGTCATCATGTTAACAGACAGGATGTGATGTCATCATGTTAACAGACAGGATGTGATCACTCACCTGGACGTTGAGACGACAGGTAGGAGAAACCCTTCGTGTTCTGCAACAGAAACAGAGATCAGCTGACGGCAGAGAACAGCTCTGATTGGACCGCACTCACGATGATGTCATGCTGTAAACTCACGCTCCCATTGGTCAGAGATGCTGTAGTCTGGCCTGGCTCTGGAGAGGACGCCTTTCCCAAAAAACCCTGAGGAAAACAAAACATGAGGTGGATTAACTCAGACCTGTTTCATATGATGAGGTGGATTAACTCAGACCTGTTTCACATGATGAGGTGGATTAACTCAGACCTGTTCACATGATGAGGTGGATTAACTCAGACCTGTTTCACATGATGAGGTGGATTAACTCAGACCTGTTTCACATGATGATGGGATTAACTCAGACCTGTTTCACATGATGAGTGGATTAACTCAGACCTGTTTCATATGATGAGGTGGATTAACTCAGACCTGTTTCACATGATGAGGTGGATTAACTCAGACCTGTTTCACATGATGATGTGGATTAACTCAGACCTGTTTCACATGATGAGGTGGATTAACTCAGACCTGTTTCATATGATGAGGTGGATTAACTCAGACCTGTTTCACATGATGAGGTGGATTAACTCAGACCTGTTTCACATGATGAGGTGGATTAACTCAGACCTGTTTCTCATGATGAGGTGGATTAACTCAGACCTGTTTACATGATGATGTGGATTAACTCAGACCTGTTTCACATGATGATGTGGATTAACTCAGACCTGTTTCACATGATGAGGTGGATTAACTCAGACCTGTTTCACATGATGAGGTGGATTAACTCAGACTGTTTCACATGATGAGGTGGATTAACTCAGACCTGTTTCTCATGATCAGGTGGATTAACTCAGACCTGTTTCACATGATGAGGTGGATTAACTCAGACCTGTTTCACATGATGAAGTGGATTAACTCAGACCTGTTTTCACATGATGAGGTGGATTAACTCAGACCTGTTTCACATGATGAGGTGGATTAACTCAGACCTGTTTCACATGATGAGGTGGATTAACTCAGACCTGTTTCACATGATGAGGTGGATTAACTCAGACCTGTTTCACATGATGAGGTGGATTAACTCAGACCTGTTTCACATGATGAGGTGGATTAACTCAGACCTGTTTCACATGATCAGGTGGATTAACTCAGACCTGTTTTCACATGATGAGGTGGATTAACTCAGACCTGTTTCTCATGATGAGGTGGATTAACCCACCTGGTTGTGGATCTTCTTGATGTGCTCCGGGTTAACGACCAGCAGGTTTTGGTTGATGAGCTCCGCCCGATATTCACTCCTCTCAGAGTTCACCGGGAGCGGAGCCTCGAACGCCTCGTGGACCCTGGGACGCCTCCGAGGAGCCCTGAACTCTGCCTGCATCCTGAGGGAGGAGAAGTACTAGATCAGGTACTAGAGTAAAGGTAGAAGTACTCTGATCAGGTACTAGAGTAAAGGTAGAAGTACTCTGATCAGTACTAGAGTAAAGATAGAAGTACTCTGATCAGGTACTAGACTAAAGGTAGAAGTACTCTGATCAGGTACTAGACTAAAGGTAGAAGTACTCTGATCTTGTACTAGAGTAAAGGTAAAAGTACTCAGATCTTGTACTTGAGTAAAAGTAGAAGTACTCAGATCTTGTACTTGAGTAAAAGTAGAAGTACTCAGATCTTGTCTTGAGTAAAAGTAGAAGTACTCAGATATTGTGCTTGAGTAAAGTAGAAGTACTCAGATCTTGCCTTAGTAAAAGTAGAAGTACTCAGATCTTGTTCTTGAGTAAAAGTAGAAGTACTCAGATCTTGTACTTGAGTAAAAGTAGAAGTACTCAGATCTTGTCGTAAAAGTAGAAGTACTCAGATCTTGTACTTGAGTAAAAGTAGAAGTACTCAGATCTTGTAGTAAAAGTAGAAGTACTCAGATGTTGTACTTGAGTAAAAGTAGAAGTACTCAGATGTTGTACTTGAGTAAAAGTAGAAGTACTCAGATCTTGTACTTGAGTAAAAGTAGAAGTACCAGAGTGTAGGAATACTCTGTTACAGTAAAAGTCCTGCATTCAAAATGTTCCTCAAGTAAAAGTAGAAAAGATTCTCATCAAAATATAGTGAAAGTAGCGACAGTAAAAGTAGTCATTGTGCAGATTGGTCCATTTCAGAATAATATATCTGATATGTTTTATAATGATTGATCATGAAAGTGTTCTCAAAGCTGGTAAAGGTGCAGCTACTTTGAATGACTTTGTATACTGCAGGGTAGCTTGAGGATTTACTCCAGGTGGAACTAAAGTCTGATTTAAGAGCTGGTATATTTCACATCATTCATCCAGATCTGTGAAGTAACTAAAGGATTAAATACATGTATGGAGTAAAAGTACACCATTTAACCTCTGAACTGTAGTGGAGTAGAAGTACACCATGTACCTCTGAACTGTAGTGGAGTAGAAGTACACAGTAGAAACACATTAAAATACTCAGGTAAAGTACAAGCACCTCAAATGTGTACCTAATTACAGTACTTGAGTAAATTAGTTACTTTCCAACTGCTGCTGCTGGGTAGAGAAGATGCTAACTGTTAGCCTGTTAGCTCACATTTCCTTCATTCATTAAATCTCTCGTCGGTTTGTTTTGCTGGGGACGCCGCGGTGTCACACAATATGTGTCCGGATGAACTGCGGGCTTCCTCCGTCAGTTCCTCTTCTTCTTCTTCTTCTTCTTCTTCTTACGGTTGGCATCCATCTTAAAGGCGCATTACCGCCTCTACTGTTCCAGAGTCAGAGCAACCATAGCTCACTGAATCCCTTCAGAATAAAATGAAGTGAATTCTCTTTTTAAAAGGAACCATTTTATTTGTATTTGTATTGTTTGCAAGACAACAAAAGTTGATGAAGTCATATGTTTAATAAAAGTGAATCCAGTGAGTTTGAGTTTATTGTTAATCTCAGCCAACAACTGAATAGAAGCAGCATTTACATCAACAATGAAATATATACATGATGAACACAACATATGACACCTTTATATTTAACATTTACAACCATGCCGACATGAATATATAATATTGATTTAAGTGCTTTTTCAACACGTTACAGTGATATGAGTCCAACATAATACTAGTGAATGCATAATCAGTCTGTCCCCCGTCACTCCTCCTAAATGTCCTCCTGTCCGCCTCCCTGTTCACCTGATGCTTCACTCTGCGGCTCGTCCACAAAGCGTAACTGCTATTACTTAGCATAGCGTCACCAGCTTTATCAACCTATACCTGACAAATAACATGTTTTTAATCTTTTAAATGAACCGTTGTTGAGTTATAACAGTTTTTCAGGCGAGAGACTAACCATATAGATTACATATATGTGATTACTTTTCCTATAAAGGTATATTAGAGGTATTACGATGATGTATGAGAGAAACACGTCTCTCTGGTCCACACTGTCTAACCATAGGGGGTTAAATAATAATAATCATTTATTACCTACTGCCGCTAACTAGGTAGATAGATTGCGATGTTAGCTAGCTGGATTTACAGATAATGATATGGATAGATAGATATGTTTTCCAAAAATGCAGACTTTTTTCCAAAAATGCAGACTTTTAAAAAAATCCAAAAAAATCTGACTTTTTCTCAAATCTCAAAATTCTGCTTTTTTATCAAAATGTTAAGTTATTAAAAATGTCCTCATATCAGATTTGACTGTCATCCTGCATCACTAACAGAGGATGCTGTAACATCCCATCAACTCAGAGTAGAATGATCTCTGATAAAACTCAGTGCTGCTAAACTGGAAGATCTAAGACAAGTGTTTGAACTGGAAGTCGTAAAAGGGCGGGGCTACATAAGGTACATTTGTCCTCCTATATCTCCTCCTGTCTGTCCTCCTGTCTGTCCTCCTATATCTCCTCCTGTGTGTCCTCCTACATCTCCTCCTGTGTGTCCTCCTATATATCCTCCTGTCTGTCCTCCTGTGTGTCCTCCTACATCTCCTTCTGTGTGTCCTCCTATATCTCCTCCTGTCTGTCTTCCTGTCTGTCCTCCTGTCTGTCCTCCTATATCTCCTCCTGTGTGTCCTCCTATATCTCCTCCTGTCTGTCCTCCTGTCTGTCCTCCTACATCTCCTCCTGTGTGTCCTCCTATATCTCCTCCTGTCTGTCCTCCTGTCTGTCCTCCTATATCTCCTCCTGTGTGTCCTCCTATATCTCCTCCTTTATCTCCTCCTATATCCCCTCCTGTGTGTCCTCCTGTGTGTCCTCCTATATCTCCTCCGTGTGTCCTCTTATATCTCCTCCTTTATCTCCTCCTATATCTCCTCCTATATCTCCTCCTGTCTGTCCTCCTGTCTGTCCTCCTGTCTGTCCTCCTATATCTCCTCTGTGTGTCCTCTTATATCTCCTCCTTTATCTCCTCCTATATCTCCTCCTATATCCCCTCCTGTGTTTTCCTCCTGTGTGTCCTCCTGTCTGTCCTCCTCTCTGTCCACCAGGTAGTACTGGTTGTTCTGCAGGTTGTTTGTACAGGAACAGGTACTTCTGAACCCTCTGGACTCTTGGTAGGATGAAGATCTGAGTGAAGGTCTCTCTGCTCAGAGCCTCTCGACCCTCTGCAGCCAGAACACGTTCACAAAGCTCAGGCAGAAAGACAGGCAGTTTATGGTGCTGCTCGTCAAACCTGAGAGACACACAGGTGAGACAGACAGGTGAGAAAGACAGGTGAGAGACAGATAGGTGAGAAAGACAGGTGAGAGATGGATAGTGAGATAGACAGGTGAGAGAGACAGACAGGTGAGAGACAGATAGGTGAGAGACAGACAGGTAAGAGAGAGGCAGGTGAGAGACGGACAGGTAAGAGACAGACAGTGAGAGACAGAGAGGTGAGAGAGACAGGTGATACAGACAGGTGAGAGACAGACAGGTGAGACGGAGAGGTGAGATGGACAGTGAGACAGACAGGTGAGAGACAGACAGGTGAGACGGAGAGGTGAGATGGACAGGTGAGACAGATAGGTGAGAGACAGACAGGTGAGAGAGACAGACAGGTGAGAGACAGATAGGTGAGAGACAGACAGGTAAGAGAGAGGCAGGTGAGAGACGGACAGGTAAGAGAGAGGCAGGTGAGAGACGGACAGGTAAGACGGACAGGTGGAGACAGAGAGGTGAGAGAGACAGGTGATACAGACAGGTGAGAGACAGGCAGGTGATACAGACAGGTAAGAGACAGACAGGTGAGAGAGCAGACAGTGAGAGACAGATAGGTGAGAGACAGGCAGTGATACAGACAGGTAAGAGACAGACAGGTGAGAGAGACAGACAGGTGAGAGACAGATAGGTGAGAGACAGACAGGTAAGAGAGAGGCAGGTGAGAGACGGACAGGTAAGAGACGGACAGGTGAGAGACAGAGAGGTGAGAGAGACAGGTGATACAGACAGGTGAGAGACAGGCAGGTGATACAGACAGGTAAGAGACAGATAGTGAGAGACAGACAGACAGGTAAGAGACAGGCAGGTGAGAGACGGACAGGTAAGAGACAGACAGTGAGAGACAGATAGGTGAAGAGACAGGTGATACAGACAGGTGAGAGACAGGCAGGTGATACAGACAGGTGAGAAACATACAGGTGAGACGGAGAGGTGAGATGGACAGGTGAGACAGACAGGTGAGAGAGACCTTAACATAATGGTATAATGGTGTACCTGTGTGTGTGTGCGTCTGTGTGTGTGTGTGTGAGAGAGTTTATGTGTGTGTTGAGGTGTACCTGTGTGTGTGTGTATACCTGTGTGTGGGTGTGTGTGTGTGTGTCTGTGTGTGTGTGTATGTGTGTGTGTGTGTACCTGTACCTGTGCCAGGCGGGTCCCAGCTGGCCCCTCAGAGTGGTTCTGCAGGTATTGATCCCACTGGTTCAGCAGGTGGAACATGTCGGGTCGGACCAGAGGAACGCTGACACATCGCTCCCACCCACTGAGCTCTCTGACCACACCTGCACGAGTGTAGTTATACACAACTCCTACACACACACACACACACACACACACACACACACACACACACCACACACACCACACACACACACACAACACACACACACACACACACACACACACACACACACACACACACACACACACACACACACACACACACACACACACACCACACACACACACACACACACACACACACACACTGTTACTGAGAGCTGTACAGCAGGTGTTGGCTGACCTCTGACCCCGGGTCGTACCTTCAGTGTTTGAGATGCCAGTGTGTAGATCTGAAGTCCCATCGAACTCACTGGGGATTAACACACACACACACACACACACACACACACACACACACACACACACACACACACAACACACACACACACACACACACACACCACACACACACACACACACACACACACACACACACACACACACACACCACACACACACACACACACACACCACACACACACACACACACACACACACACAGGTTAGACTGGTATTTGTGCATATACCCATGTAATAATAATGCACTTGCTCCTGCAGCGCTTTTCTTGAAACTCAAAGACGAGTAACAATTCATAAAAACATAGTTAAAACAACACACTTAAAATATGTACTTGTGTGTGTACCTGTGTGTACCTGTGTGTGTACCTGTGTGTGTTCCTGTGTGTGTACCTGTGTGTACCTGTGTGTACCTGTGTGTACCTGTGTGTGTACCTGTGTGTACCTGTTGATACCTGTGTGTGTACCTGTGTGTACCTGTCTGTGTACCTGTGTGTGTTCCTGTGTGTGTACCTGTGTGTGTACCTGTGTGTGTACCTGTGTGTGTACCTGTGTGTGTACCTGTGTGTACCTGTGTGTGTACCTGTGTGTGTTCCTGTGTGTACCTGTGTGTGTACCTGTGTGTACCTGTGTGTACCTGTTATACCTGTGTGTGTTCCTGTGTGTACCTGTGTGTGTACCTGTGTGTACCTGTTATACCTGTGTGTGTTCCTGTGTGTACCTGTGTGTGTACCTGTGTGTGTACCTTTGTGTGTACCTGTGTGTACCTGTTAATACCTGTGTGTGTAACTGTGTGTACCTGTGTGTGTACTTGTGTGTACCTGTGTGTACCTGTGTGTGTACCTGTGTGTACCTGTGTGTGTACCTGTGTGTACCTGTGTGTACCTGTGTGTGTACCTGTGTGTACCTGTGTGTGTACCTGTGTGTACCTGTGTGTGTACCTGTGTGTACCTGTGTGTACCTGTGTGTGTACCTGTGTGTACCTGTGTGTGTACCTGTGTGTACCTGTGTGTGTACCTGTGTGTACCTGTGTGTACCTGTGTGTACCTGTGTGTACCTGTGTGTGTACCTGTGTGTACCTGTGTGTACCTGTGTGTACCTGTGTGTGTACCTGTGTACCTGTGTGTACCTGTGTGTACCTGTGTGTACCTGTGTGTACCTGTGTGTACCTGTGTGTGTACCTGTGTGTGTACCTGTGTGTACCTGGTGGTGTTGTTGTGGGCAGGAGCCACCAGCAGGCAGCAGGAGGTCTTGTGAGCGTTGCTAAAGGGCGAGGGCAGGCTGACGGGCGCCTCCTGCAGACGCCTCTCTCTCAGGTCCTCTCCACAGCTGGGACACGCCCCCGGCACCTGGAGGCAGAACACCTGAACCTGACAGTGAGCCAATCGGATCACAGGGGGGTCCCACCTGCAGGTAACCAGATGTTATTAAATCACTCTGATCAAACACACAGGGGAGGTAAAGTGTGATACACAAACAACACACAACACATATACTAATTAATAAAGTATATATCTATCTATCTATATACAATACTGTGTCCCCCATCCCATAATAACCAGGGTAACACTCATAGGGTTTATAAAGACGACTTAATACCAACACAAATATATACACATAAATAAAATAGGAATACAATTAGAATAAATACACTTCAGCTGAAAGCCAAATTAAGAAGGTGGGTTTTGACTTTGCTCTTTAAAGTACCATGCTCTCTGGACCCTCAGGTCTTCTGTAATAACACAGAGACCCCAGTCTTTGTTTACACCTGGGTTCTGGTTAAAAGTCCAGAAGACTGAGGGGTCCAGAGAGCGTAGGTTCAAATCCCATACAAAGCCAAAACCATTAAGAGCTCACAGTGCAGAGGCTTCAAAACGTTCCTCTCTCCTTCTCGGCTCGTCTCGTCTGTTCCTGTCTCACCTGGTTGCTCGGTGACAGCCTATCAGATGACATCACGGCGGCCTCGGCCTATCAGGTTGCAGCAGCCTCAGTCTGCACAGGTGACCTTTGGACTGTGTCCCGTCACGGAAAAGACATATCTGAAAAAGACACAACTAAACGTATATATAAATAACAACTCAATAACTAAACAGATGAACATTTAAATAACAGACTAACAGCAATGAATAAAACACGAAACTTAATCTGGAGACCTGTGAATGTGGTTTAGATGAGGAAACAATCTGTCATTTACTACAGTATACAGACCCAGAGAAACAGTGAAGAGAGACCACGTGGGGTAGGGTTGTTAAACCTCAAGACCCTATTTAGTGTTGAGGAGGATACAAACACAGTCTTATTTAATAAATACTGGATAGATGAAGAGTTGTTTTGTCTTGGCTTTTCTCCCTGATCGCTCCTCCAGTACAGCAGGTGGCGTTAAAGCACTTTAACCGTTAAGGGAAAGCTGTCATTAAACCAAAAAGAAGACGGAGGGTCAGTCGGACCGGTTTGAGCGCAACACCGCTGCAGCCGTTAGCATCTGAAGCTAAAAGCGAGGAGGAAGATGAGCACACAAACAGGTGACCTGCAGGTGAGTCTGTCACCTGTCTGTCTCTCTGACTGTCTGTCTCTCACCTGTCTGCCTGTCTGTCTCTCATCCTTCTGTCTGTCTGTTAGCCTGGAGCTAATGTTTTTAGCCGTTAGCTCGTGTTCTGTCTGAAGGTTGTCATCTGTGATCTGTATATGTGTGTATTTTCAAACCATTTAAACCGTTAGGTAATTATTGGTTCTCTTCTGATCCTTCGCAATTAAAAGAACCTCTCCTCTTCAGTTCCTCCTTAATATACATAATCCTGAATGAGATTTACTCCACAGATTCAATTTAGATTTAGATCAAGTCTCCTTCTGTAATTCAGATATTCATTAGAGCATCTTTCCTGCACTGTAGTTAAAACATGATGGGATGCTTTCCAGCAGTGTCTAACCTATAATGAGAAAACACCCAGTGATGTAAAAGTCTGCCTTCAATTTGAAAACAGAATTCATAATCTGATTGTTTTTGGCAAAATATTTAATCCACACCATTATACCATTATTTTAAGGTCTCTCCCACCTGTCTGTATCTGTCCTGTCTGTGTGTCTTGTCCGTCTGTCTCACCTGCTTTTCTGTCCCACCTGTTTGTCTCTCACCTCTCTGTCTGTCTCTCACCTGTCTGTCTGTCTCTCACCTGTCTGTCTCTCACCTGTCCATCTCACCTCTCCGTCTCTCGACTGTCTGTCTCTTACCTGTCCATCTCACCTCTCCGTCTCTCGACTGTCTGTCTCTTACCTGTCCATCTCACCTCTCCGTCTCTCGACTGTCTGTCTCTTACCTGTCCATCTCACCTCTCCGTCTCTCGACTGTCTGTCTCTTACCTGTCCATCTCACCTCTCCGTCTCTCACTGTCTGTCTCTTACCTGTCCATCTCACCTCTCCGTCTCTCAACTGTCTGTCTCTTACCTGTCCATCTCACCTCTCCGTCTCTCAACGTCTGTCTCTCAACTGTCTGTCTCTCAACTGTCTGTCTCTTACCTGTCCATCTCACCTCTCCGTCTCTCGACTGTCTGTCTCTTACCTGTCCATCTCACCTCTCCG
>JAAKFY010000006.1:2093540-2128540 GCA_011823955.1 Dissostichus mawsoni | reverse complement strand
CTGATTGGCTGCTAGCTCTCTATTAGGTGTTAGTCTGGCTCCTGATTGGCTGCTAGCTCTCTATTAAGTGTTAGTCTGCTCCTGATTGGCTGCTAGCTCTCTATTAGGTGTTAGTCTGGCTCCTGATTGGCTGCTAGCTCTCTATTAGGTGTTAGTCTGGCTCCTGATTGGCTGATACCTGTCTTTAAGGTGTTGTTAATGCTCACCTGTGCTCTCTTGCAGGTAACCCCCCAGTGGGCGGGGCTTATCACGACCCCCGCCAGCTGTGTCCCTACGCCGCCGCCGGACAGTGTTACTATGGCGACAGCTGCACCTACCTGCATGGAGACCTGTGTGAGGTGTGCAGACTACAGGTGCTGCACCCCCACGACCCCGAGCAGAGGAGAGCGCACGAGAAGGTGTGCAAGTTTACCTCCAATCAATACACTGTGATTTATTATGTTATATATATTTATATACTCTATAGTGTATTATTATAAGTCTGTCTCTAACCAGTCTGTCTCCCACCTGTCTGTCTCTAACCTGTCTGTCTCCCACCTGTCTGTCTCTAACCTGTCTGTCTCCCACCTGTCTGTCTCTAACCTGTCTCTCTCCCTGTCTCTCTCTCCACCTATCTCTCACCTGTCTGTCTCTCACCTGTCTGTCTCTCACCTGTCTGTGTCTCACCTGTCCTCTCACCTGTCTCTCTCTCACCTGTCTCTCACCCACCTGTCTCTCGCCTGTTTGTCTCTCACCTGTCTCTCTCACCTGTCTCTCACCCTCTGTCTCTCACCTGTCTGTCTCTCACCTGTCTGTCTCTCACCTGTCTCTCTCACCTGTCTCTCTCTCACCCACCTGTCTTTCACCTTTCTGTCTCTCACCTGTCTCTCTCACCTGTCTCTCACCCGTCTGTCTCTCACCTGTCTGTCTCTCACCTGTCTCTCACCTGTCTCTCTCTCACCTGTCTCTCTCTCTCACCTGTCTGTCTCTCACCTGTCTGTCTGCAGGTGTGTCTGCTGAACTTTGAGGCTGACATGGAGAAGGCGTTTGCAGCTCAGCTGAGTCAAGACAAGGTTCTCTACTTCCTGTTTACACTGTTGACTGATCTGATTGGCTCTTTACACTGTTGATTGATCTGATTGGCTCTTTCCACTGTTGATTGATCTGATTGGCTCTTTCCACTGTTGATTGATCTGATTGGCTCTTTCCACTGTTGATTGATCTGATTGGCTCTTTACACTGTTGACTGATCTGATTGGCTCTTTCCACTGTTGACTGATCTGATTGGCTCTTTCCACTGTTGATTGATCTGATTGGCTCTTTACACTGTTGATTGATCTGATTGGCTCTTTCCACTTTTGATTGATCTGATTGGCTCTTTCCACTGTTGACTGATCTGATTGGCTCTTTACACTGTTGATTGATCTGATTGGCTCTTTACACTGTTGATTGATCTGATTGGCTCTTTCCACTGTTGACTGATCTGATTGGCTCTTAAAGCTACTGACTGATCTGATTGGCTCTGCTGACTGATTCCATAATGATTGTTAATGTGAATGGTGGTGTTGTGCAGGTGTGCTCTATCTGCATGGAGCTGGTGGTGCAGAAGCTGAACCCGTGTGAGCGGAGGTTCGGCATCCTGTCGTCCTGCTGCCACACCTTCTGTCTCACCTGCATCCGCCAGTGGAGGTGCACCCGCAGCTTCAGCAACAGCATCATCAAGTGAGAGGACACTTCTATATACATCTATATCTACATCTATCTATATCTATATATAACACATCATCATAGGTGCACCCGCAGCTTCAGCAACAGCATCATCACAGATCTCTCTCTCCCTCTCTCCCTACCTGTCTCTCTCTTTCTCTCTGTCTCTCTCCCTCTCTCTCTCTCTCTCTCTCTCTCTCTCTCCCTCCCTCTCCCTCCCCCTCTCTCCCTACCTCTCTCTCTCTCTCTCCCTCCCTCTCTCCCTACCTGTCTCTGTCTCTCTCTCTGTCCCTCTCTCCCTCCCTCTCTACCTACCTGTCTCCCTCTCCCTCTCTCTCTCTCTGTCTCTCTCCCTGTCCCTCTCTCCCTCCCTTCTACCTACCTGTCTCCCTCTCCCCTTCTCTCTCTCTCTCTCTCTCTCTCTGTCTCTGTCTCTCTCTCTCTCCCTCTCCCTGTCTCTCTCTCTCTCTCTCTCTCTCTCTGTCTCTGTCTCTGTCTCTCTCTCTCTCCCTGTCCCTCTCTCCCTACCTGTCCCTCTCTCTCTCTGTCTCTCTCTCTCTCTCCCTCCTCTCTCCCTACGTCTCTGTCTCTCCTCTGTCTCGGTCTCCCTCTCCCTGTCCCTCTCTCCCTACCTGTCTCTGTCTCTCTCTCTGTCCCTCTCTCCCTCCCTCTCTACCTACCTGTCTCCCTCTCCCTCTCTCTCTCTCTGTCTCTTCCCTGTCCCTCTCTCCCTCCGTCTCTACCTACCTGTCTCCCTCTCCCTTCTCTCTCTCTCTCTCTCTCTCTCTGTCTGTCTGCAGGTCGTGTCCTGAGTGTCGTGTGGTCTCAGAGTTTGTGATCCCCTCAGTGTTCTGGGTGGAGGATCAGGAGGAGAAGGATCACCTGATCGACCTCTTTAAGTCCGGAGTCAGGTATTTACATTATTATTTACATTATTATTTTATATATGCGTTATTATGTTTTTATTATTAGTATTTTAATATGCATAATTATGAGTAACAACAGGAGTGATTTGACATTAAAGACATGTTTGAAGACGCTGTTTTACTAAAGCTTGTGTTCCCTGCAGTAAGAAGTCCTGTAAGTACTTCGATCAGGGTCGGGGGGTCTGTCCCTTCGGGGGGAAGTGTCTCTATCTCCATGCCCTGCCTGACGGCACCCGGGCAGAACCGGACCGCCCCCGAAAACAGCTGAGCTCCGAGGGGGGCGTACGGGTCAGTGAAGCTCAGTTTGTAGTCCTTCAGCTGCTGGGATTTGTAGTTTCTGTAGTTTCTCAGATAACTATTATATTTTGATTCTCAGATTACTCATTACACTTTTTGACAGGTAACTAGTTACTGTAACGGATTGCATTTACAAAGTAACCCCCCCAACCATGTTTGTAGTCCTTCAGCTGCTGGGATTTGTAGTTTTTAAAGCATGTGTCTGACAGATTGTAATGGATAGCATGTAACGGGATTACGTAATCACGATACCAAAGAAATGATGTAATGCGTAGTGTTATTATGGGGCGGATAATGTCCGTGGGGGTCCCGGGCCTAATGGAAAAGTAACTTTTATATTTTGACTCTCAGATTACGTTCCTGATGACATTCTTTGTAAACATGTAACTAGTAGTAACCCTCCCAACCCAGTTTGTAGTCCTTCAGCTGCTGGGATTTGTAGTTTCTAAGGTCTTCTTGTCTGTCTCTCAGTTCATGAACAACGTGCGTCTGTGGGACTTCATCGAGGAGCGCGAGCAGCGAGACCCCCCCGACATCTCAGAGCTGAGAGACCTGTTCATGCAGATGAGTGGACCGGGGAGGGAGTCTGAGGAACCCCCCACTGAGGAACACCCACTGAGGAACACCCACTGAGGAACCCCCTCCCCCCCCCCTGTAACACACTGAGGAACCCCCTCCAACACTGAGGAACCCCCCCCCCCCTGTAACACACTGAGGAACCCCCTCCCCCCCCCCTGTAACACACTGAGGAACCCCTCCAACACTGAGGAACCCCTCCCCTCTAACACACTGAGGAACCCCCTCCCCCCCCCTGTAACACACTGAGGAACCCCCTCCAACACTGAGGAACCCCCTCCCCTCTAACACACTGAGGAACCCCCTTCCCCCCCCTGTAACACACTGAGGAACCCCCTCCAACACTGAGGAACCCCCTCCCCTCTGTAACACACTGAGGAACCCACACTAAGGAACCCCCTCCCTCTCCTGTAACACACTGAGGAACCCCCTCCCTCTCCTGTTACACACTGAGGAACCCCCTCCCCTACTGAAGAACCCCACACTGAGGAACCCCCTCCCCTTCTGAAGAACCCCACACTGAGGAACCCCCTCCCGTAACACACTGAGGAACCCCCCCCACTGAGGAAACCCCACACTCCCACTGAGGAACCCCACACTAAGGAACCCCCCCCACTGAGGAACCCCACACTGAGGAACCCCTCCCCCACTGAGGAACCCCCTCCCCTGTGAGGAACCCCACACTGAGGAACCCCCTCCCCACTGAGGAACCCCACACTGAGGAACCCCCTCCCCACTGAGGAACCCCCCCCCACTGAGGAACCCCCTCCCGTAACACACTGAGGAACCCCCTCCCCCTGTGAGGAACCCTACACTGAGGACCCCCCCCCCCTCGTAACCCACTGAAAACATGAAATCATTGGAAGTAAATCAGGATAATGATAAATGCTGAAAGATGGATTTAAGAAGCCGTTTTTATTTATTGTGTAAATAATAAATCCTGTTTGTTCTCTATCTGCAGTGTTTTCTTAGAACCACGTGTTCAGACCTCTTTATTAAACTCTGAAAGCAATCGATGTACAAACTCTTCACAGTAATAATGTGTGTGTGTTTCTGTGTGTTATGGCGTGAAACTCTGGGACAATTCCAACGTTAAATACAATGTGTGTATTTCTCTCATCTGCAATATTAAAAATACGTTTTAAAGTCCTTAACATTTCTTTACATTCAATCAAACATGTATACAACATGACCGCATTTAAAGATCTTAGACACGTCGACATTCTTTAATGTTCAAAAAGATCTTATTTTCTAACATTTTGTGAAAAAAATCTGAATTTTGAGAAAGTAGTAAGAATTTTAAGAAAAAAGTCAACATTTCAGAAAAAGTCAAAAAAAATTGAAAGTCAACATTTTAAGATTTTTCAGAACATATGAATTTTAAGATAAAAACTGAATTACTTGATATTGAGATAATAGTCCGATTCTCGAGATTTTAAGAAAAAAGTCAACATTTGGAGATTTTTCAGAACATTTGAATTTTAAGAAAAAAAAAAACAACATTTTTGATATTGAAAAAGTCTGAATTTTGACATTTAAATCAAAATGTTGACATTCTATAAAAAGTCAGAATTTTGAGAAAAAAATCTGACATTTAAGAAAAAGTCCTAAAAGGAGCCGAAGAATGATGAGATCACGCTCTCCAGGGCCCGAGACTTTGGGAAACAAGTTGAAATACAACCTTGACTTTATTTGAATCATGTCATTCAGTTTTGTGTCAGAATAATAACGGAATAACGGTATAACGAATAACGGAATAACGGTATAACGGTATAACGTATAACGGAATAACGGTATAACGGAATACGGTATAACGGAATAACGGAATAACGGTATAACGGAATAACGGTATAACGGAATAACGGAATAACGTATACGTATAACGGAATAACGGTATAACAGTATAACAGAATAACAGAATAACCGTATAACGGTATAGACGGAATAACGGAATAACGGTATAACGGAATAACGGAATAACGGTATAACAGAATAACAGAATAACAGTATAACAGAATACAGAATACCGTATAACGGTATAACGGAATAACGGAATAACGGTATAACGGAATAACGGAATACGGTATAACGTATAACGGAATAACGGAATAACGGTATAACGGAATAACCGTATAACGGTATAACGGAATAACGGTATAACGGAATAACGGAATAACGGAATAACGGTATAACGGAATAACGGAATAACGAATAACGGTATAACGGAATAACGGTATAAAACGGAATAACGGAACAACGGTATAACGGTATAACAGTATAACAGAATAACGGAATAACGAATAACGGTATAACGAATAACGGAATAACGGAATAAACGGTATAACGGAATACGGTATAACGGAATAACGGAACAACGGTATAACGTATAACGGAATAACGGAATAACGGAATAACGGTATAACGGTATACGGTATAACGGAATAACGGAATAACAATAACGGTATAACGGAATAACGGAATAACGGTATAACGGTATAACGGTATAACGGTATAACGGAAATCGGAATAACGGTATAACGAATCGGAATAACGGAATAACGGTATAACGTAATAACGGAATACGGTATAACGGTATAACGGATACGGATAACGGTATAACGGAATAACGGAATAACGGAATAACGGTATAACGGTATAACCGTCCCCAGGTTCCTCCCTGCAGCTCCAGCACAGCTCTGAGCTGCATTGAAGGTGTTTGCTGGTTGAAAAGGAACTTTATAAAGCTGACAGAATTTGGATCAGTTTCTTATTTTCATTCAAGAAAGGCTTTTCACAATAAGAGACTCCGGGCCCCCTGATGGTCAACAAACAGCCCCTAGTCTCAGGACCCCCCCCCCCATTCAATCCAATGAGATTTTCGAGATTTTAAGGAAAAGTGCATTTTTGAGATTTTATGAAAAAAGTACGAATTTTGAGATTTTATGAATAAAGGCAACATTTTGAGATTTGAAGCCTTTCTTGAATGGCAACAGAGACCAGGAGCATGCCCCCCCCCTCACCTTTCACCTCTCATTACAGTAATCCCATCACAGCATCTTAACTCCTCACAGCTGACGGCACGGCGCTAACAGGCTAACAGGCTAACAGGTCTCCCCCCGGAGCGTTTTCTCTCTGGTCCTGGTTCTGGTCCTGGTCCTGGTCCTGGTCCTGGTTCTGTTTGATGAGTCTTCTCTCGGGGGGCTAACGGAGCCCCGGGCAGCAGGGGGGGGGCCGGAGGGGAGAGAATGGGAGCTGTTTACGGGAAGAAGGTGAGTCTGGTTGAGGAGGAGGGAGGTGTTAAAGACCCGAGAACAGCCAAACTGTTTATATTTATACATTTATAAAAGAACACTTTCAGGGTTAGATTCTCCTCCTCTGCTCCTCCAGAGGTGTGAAGTACCTGAGTACATTTACTCAAGTTCTGAACTTAAAGGTACTTTACATGAGTATTTCCCTTTCATGCTACTGTGTACTTCTACTCCTCTACAGTTCAGAGGTACATGGTGTACTTGTACTCCACTACATGTATTTAATCCCTTTAGTTACTTCACAGATCTGGATGAATGATGTGAAATATAATCAGCTCTTAATCATACTTTAGTTCCACCTGGAGTAAATCCACAGCTACCCTGCAGTATACAAAGTCATTCAAACTAGCTGCACCTTTACCAGCTTTGAGAACACTTTCATGATCAATCATTCTAAAACATATCATATATATTATTCTGAAATGGACCAATCTGCACAATGACTACTTTTACTGTCGCTACTTTCACTATATTTTGATGAGAATACTTTTCTACTTTTACTCAAGTACAAGATCTGAGTACTTCTTTACTTTTACTCAAGTACAAGATCTGAGTACTTCTACTTTTACTCAAGTACAAGATCTGAGTGCTTCTACTTTTACTAAGTACAAGATCTGAGTACTTCTACTTTTACTCAGTACAAGATCTGAGTACTTCTACTTTTACTCAAGTTCAAGATCTGAGTACTTCTACTTTTACTCAAGTTCAAGATCTGAGTACTTCTACTTTTACTCAAGTACAAGATCTGAGTACTTCTACTTTTACTCAGGTAAAAGATCTGAGTACTTCTACTTTTACTCAAGTACCAGACCTGAATACTATAGTTGTGAGCAGTGGCGAGCCGTGACTTTTATACTTTTATACTTAGGCCCTCTAACCCCCACACCCCTTCCCTCGAAAAGGGGTGTGAGTTATTACGTCACAGCGTGTACTTCAGCGGAATATCAAACCAACGGCCCGGGTGCAAAACGCATCAATGAAAGCGACCCTCTACCACACAAAACAACACCTGTAAATAACCCAATTTGTGTTCTTTGAAATTGAAAAGGATATTGCATTGTGTTTTTACCTTCGTTGCAGTTGTATGTCTTAAATGTAATTTGGCATGCTTTTATTTTGAAGGCGAGTTTACGATGTTGACAGGAAGTTGTTGTTGCTATGGACACAAGAACAGTTTCACAGCGGGCGGAACTTGTCATAAAGTCCGCGATAATAAATCCCACCCATTTAGAGGGAAGATATGATTGGTCAATTGTGCAGTCATTTGACATTACTCTCTCGTTCAGTTCCTATAGCTGCCCTCTGTGAATTCACAGCTGGACGTCCAACAGCTCCTGTCTTCACCTCGCAGAGACGAGCTTCTTTCATTTAACCCTTCACATTCAACAGAAACTGATTAGGCAGATTTTGAAGGATTTATTTCTTTGGAAATGTTATTTTAAATACAATTAAATCAAGTTATTTTGGTAAAACTAATGAAAAATACAACTAAAAACATATTTAAAAAAAATATATAAAATTATTATTTTGTAAAATATCTTAGGCGCTCAGAGAGGGCCTAGAGGGCCCTGACGGCTCGCCACTGAGTGTGAGTGTTTTTGGTGAAACCTATATTCAGATGTGTCATAGCTACTCTGCTGGAAATAGAGAGGTGCAGGAATGAGTCCTAAAACTCATCACTTCCTGTTCTCTCGTCTGGAAGTCAATGGTCTCTGGATGTGTTTTTGGTTGTTAGGCTGAAACAGGTCTTTGGTTAACACAAGCTGAAGACATTTTAATCATAAAACACACCAGTAACTACCTCACTGGTGAAGGTCTGAAGCTGCTCTGCTTCCCATGGTGTTCCCTTCCCTTTGTAGTGAGGTGTTAGTGCATGTAAATGGTCTGCAGAGGCTAAATTCCCTCCAGAGGAAGTTGTCCATCTGAAGGTCTCAAATAAGCACAATATATCCTCTTTAAGTTTTAGGATCTACTACTTGAGTATTCCTATTTCCTGGTACTTTTCTATGGTACTAATATAGTACTTTTCACTCCTCTGCATTTATCTGACGCGCTAAATAACTATAAAGATTCAGATCCAGATTAATAATCTAATTATAATCAACAATGAACTGGGTAAGTATTATTTAGGGTTAAGATCAAGATATATTAATCACAACACTGCAGAAAATGTCCTTTAGCAACAACACATTCATTCATAGATAAGTATAACGTTGTAATATAACATTTATTATAGTGTGCGTGTGTGTGTGTGTGTGTGTGTGTGTGTGTGTGTGTGTGTGTGTGTGTTGTAGAGATGTTCAGTGTGTGTGTGTGTCTATGTGTGTGTGTGTACTGTGTGTATATGTGTGTACTGTGTGTGTGTGTGTGTGAGTGTGTGTGTGTGTGTGAGAGAGAGAGAGAGAGAGAGAGTGTGTGGTTGTGTTGTGTGTGTGTGTGTGTGTGTGTGTGTGTGTGTGTGTGTGTGTGTTTAGAGATGTTCAGTGTGTGTGTGTGTGTGTGTGTCTATGTGTGTGTGTGTGTACTGTGTGTGTGTGAGTGTGTGTGTGTGTGTGTGTGTGTGTGTTTGTGTGTGTGTGAGTGTGTGTGTGTGTGTGTGTGAGTGTGTGTGTGTGTGTGTGAGTGTGTATGTGTGTGTGTGTGTGTGTGTGTGTGTGGTGAGTGTGTGTTGAGTGTGTTTGTGTGTGTGTGAGTGTGTGTGTAGTGTGTGTGTGAGTGTGTATATGTGTGTGTGAGTGTGTGTGTGTGAGTGTGTTTGTGTGTGTGTGTGTGTGTGTGTGAGTGTGTGTGTGTGAGTGTGTATATGTGTGTGTGTGTGTTGTAGAGATGTTCAGTGTGTGTGTGTGTGTCTATGTGTGTGTGTGTACTGTGTGTGTGTGTGAGTGTGTGTGTGTGTGTGTGTGTGAGTGTGCTTGTGTGTGTGTGTGTGTTGTGAGTGTGTGTGTGTGTGTGTGTGTGAGTGTGTGTGTGAGTGTGTTTGTGTGTGTGTGAGTGTGTGTGTGTGTGTGTGAGTGTGAATGTGTGTGTGTGTGTGTGTGTGTGAGTGTGTATATGTGTGTGTGTGTGTGAGTGTGTATATGTGTGTGTGTGTGTGTGTGTGAGTGTGTGTGTGTGAGTGTGTTTGTGTGTGTGTGTGTGAGTGTGTGTGTGTGTGTGTGTGTGAGTGTGTATATGTGTGTGTGTGTGTGTGAGTGTGTATATGTGTATGTGTGTGTGTGTGTGTGTGTGAGTGTGTATATGTGTGTGTGTGTGTGTGTGTGTGTGTGTGTGTGTGTGTTAAATCCAGATTAAGATCAGAGAAAATCCCTGCAGCTAAAAATACTGAAAGGGAGGCGTAGTGTTTGATGCTGTGAGCGTCCGCAGGGGGCGGAGCTTCATCAGGACTCGCTCAGGGGTCAAAGGTCACAGACTCTGATCTTTATCCATTTGTTTTCACTTGCTTTGAGGCTCACAGGTTAACATTGCATCATGGTGTCAATATGTCTCTAAAAAGGAAGTGAAGAACCACACAAACACCCCGAGAGGAAGTCAGTTTAACATTTGATACAGCTTTCAAAATAAGATAAAAATAATTGTGTAATTTACCGTGGGACGCTGAACCACATAAGATCCTCTAAAGAAGAAAAGAGAAGGCTTTTATTATGAAAATCCTCACATTATATTTTCTATTGTGAAAATCCTCACATTACATCCCTGAAGACTTACTGAGGCTTTTATTGTGAAAATCCTCACATTCGGCCAGTCCCTGAAGACTTACTGAGGCTTTTATTGTGAAAATCCTCACATTACATCCAGTCCCTGAAGACTTACTGATGCTTTTATTGTGAAAATCCTCACATTACATCCCTGAAGACTTAGTGAGGCTTTTATTGTGAAAATCCTCACATTCGGCCAGTCCCTGAAGACACACTGAGGCTTTTATTGTGAAAATTCTCACATTCGGCCAGTCCCTGAAAACATACTGAGGCTTTTATTGTGAAAATCCTCACATTATATGTTCTGTTGTGAAAATCCTCACATTACATCCAGTCCGTGAAGACTAACTGAGGCTTTTATTGTGAAAATCCTCACATGACATCCCTTAAGACTCACTGAGGCTTTTATTGTGAAAATCCCCACATTTGGCCAGTCCCTGAAGACTCACTGAGGCTTTTATTGTGAAAATCCTCACATTACATCCCTTAAGACTCACTGAGGCTTTTATTGTGAAAATCCTCACAATACATCCCTTAAGACTCACTGAGGCTTTTATTGTGAACATCCTCACAATACATCCCTTAAGACTTACTGAGGCTTTTATTGTGAAAACCCCCACATTCGGCTAGTCCCTGAAGACTCACTGAGGCTTTTATTGTGAAAATCCTCACATTACAGTCCCTGAAAACCTATAGAACCGTCTACGGGAAAGGGAGAATAGATCCTCTTTAATGCACCACCAACTAATATCCATTTGTAAAATATATATATCATTCTGCACAATAACCACGTTAGTTTTGGTGCTTGAAGTTCATCTTGATGCTGATACTTTGGTACTTTGACTCAAGTAAAGAAGTGAAAACTATTACTTGTAACTGAGTATTTCTAAACTGTGGAATTATTACTTTAAGTATAATACTTTCTCCCTTCGGTATTACCTGAGACTCTTCAGTACTCTGGAATGAATGTGTTGCAGAAACTGAAAACAGCATCACAAAGAGAGGAGGGGTCTGTAGGGGGGGGAGGGGAGCAGATGACGTCTCCTAGCAACCAACACAAAGTCCATTCAGCCATTGGGGGGGTTGTGATTCAGAAAAAGTGACCAACGCCAAAAGAGCTGCTGAAAAACGAGTCCAGACCCAGAAACATAACAAATCTTCTGCTGGTGCATTGTGGGTAATGTAGTTGCCAGAAACAGAATGTCTCAGCTGAGGGGTCGCAACACTTTTAAGGAAATGTTTCTTTTTCACACGTCTTTAAACAACCGGTTTTTATCCCCAACTCGCTTCATACGAGCACGGCTTTAAAAACATGGTCATTTTGCTTTAGTTAGTTTAAGGAAAATAATGTAATGTGGGATCAAATAAGTTTTTAGGTACGTCACTACGGGACTTTTTATTCCACGTCACTACGGGACTTTTTATTCCACGTCACTACGGGACTTTTTATTCCACGTCACTACGGGACTTTTTATTCTACGTCACTACGGGACTGTTTATTCTACTTCACTACAGGACTTTTTATTCCACGTCACTACGGGACTTTTTATTCTACGTCACTACAGGACTTTTCATTCCACGTCACTACAGGACTTTTTATTCCACGTCACTACGGGACTTTTATTCTATGTCACTACGGAACTTTTTATTCTATGTCACTACGGGACTTTTTATTCTACTTCACTACGGGACTTTTTATTCTACTTCACTACGGGACTGTTTAATCTACGTCACAACGGGACTTTTTATTCTATGTCACTACGGGACTTTTTATTCTACTTCACTAGGGGACTGTTTAATCCACGTCACTACGGGACTGTTTAATCCACGTCACTACGGGACTTTTTATCTACTTCACTACGGGACTGTTTATTCTACGTCACTACGGGACTGTTTAATCTACGTCACTACGGGACTGTTTAATCTACGTCACTACGGGACTGTTTTATTCTACGTCACTACGGGACTGTTTAATCCACGTCACTACGGGACTGTTTAATCTACGTCACTACGGGACTGTTTAATCCACGTCACTACGGGACTGTTTAATCTACGTCACTACGGGACTGTTTAATCTACGTCACTACGGGACTGTTTAATCTACGTCACTACGGGACTGTTTAATCTACGTCACTACGGGACTGTTTATTCTACGTTGTTAAAATAACTTGATATTATTACTCATTATTTCTCTTTGTTTCCCAGAAGGCCTACAGCATCAGACAGGAGCCTCGGGGGAAACACCCCAACGGAAAAGGTAAGTTTGTCCCTCTGTGGCTACCGTTCGACAGCAGAGGTGCACTCTGGGAGTCTGAGTTCTCTCTGAGTCAATACATGACGACGTGGAGAGGACTCTTTAAAGTAGAGACACTATATACTGATATACACCTGAACATCAGCAGGAGAGGACTCTTTAAAGTAGAGGCACTACATACTGATATACACCTGAACATCAGCAGGAGAGGACTCTTTAAAGTAGAGACACTACATACTGATATACACCTGAACATCAGCAGGAGAGGACTCTTTAAAGTAGAGACACTACATACTGATATACACCTGAACATCAGCAGGAGAGGACTCTTTCAAGTAGAGACACTACATACTGATATACACCTGCACATCAGCAGGAGAGGACTCTTTAAAGTAGAGACACTACATAATGATATACACCTGAACATCTGCAGGAGAGGACTCTTTAAAGTAGAGACACAACATACTGATATACACCTGAACATCAGCAGGAGAGGACTCTTTAAAGTAGAGACACTACATACTGATATACACCTGAACATCAGCAGGAGAGGACTCTTTAAAGTAGAGACACTACATACTGATATACACCTGAACATCAGCAGGAGAGGACTCTTTAAAGTAGAGTCACTACATACTGATATACACCTGAACATCAGCAGGAGAGGACTCTTTAAAGTAGAGACACTATATACTGATATACACCTGAACATCAGCTGGAGAGGACTCTTTAAAGTAGAGACACTACATACTGATATACACCTGAACATCAGCAGGAGAGGACTCTTTAAAGTAGAGACACTACATACTGATATACACCTGAACATCAGCAGGAGAGGACTCTTTAAAGTAGAGACACTACATACTGATACACACCTGAACATCAGCAGGAGAGGACTCTTTAAAGTAGAGACACTACATACTGATACACACCTGAACATCAGCAGGAGAGGACTCTTTAAAGTAGAGACACTACATACTGATATACACCTGAACATCAGCAGGAGAGGACTCTTTAAAGTAGAGACACTACATACTGATATACACCTGAACATCAGCAGGAGAGGACTCTTTATTGTTGGGAAATCGTACATAACGTATACAGACTAAGGAGAAACATAACAAACATATGCTGGTGCATTGTGGGAAATGTAGTCTCCAGATGAAGAATGTATCAGCTGAAGCGATCAGGTTTTTATTTCAAACAGCGTGGGAAAGAGTGAGAGTAGGTTAGAGACACAAAGAGGAGGAGGAGGAGGAGGAGGAGTAGGAAGAGGGGGGAAGGAGGAGGAAGAGGAAGAAGAGGAGGAAGAGAAGGAGGAGGAGGAGGAGCAGGAAGAGGAGGAGGAGAAAGAGGAGGAAGAGCTCCTGCAGAGAGGAGGAGGAAGAGGAAGAAGAGGAGGAGAGGAGGAGGAGGAGGAGGAGAGGAGGAGGAGGAGGAGGAGGAGGAGGAGGAGGAGCTCCAGCAGAGAGGAAGGATTCAGGCTGTGCAGGTCTTTATTTCTCTCTGGACAGATGGAGGGTCTGAGCTCCGGGGAGCGGATGGTGAAGTCCGGTAAGAGAGGAAGAGGAGGAGGAAGGGAGGAGGAGGAGGAGGAGGAGGAGGAGGAGGAGGAGGAGGAGGAGAGCTCTTTACTTTCTGATTCACATCATAAATACTATCACATGTTGTTCCCTGCAGCTCTCTGTGTGCGATAGGAGCGGCTCGGAGGGACAGCAGTGATCCTTCTGCTCTCTTTCTGCAGGACTTCTGTCCAAATACTTTATGAAAAGACTGGAAATTAGTTATTTAAACTTTTTTTTATAAACAGATAGGAAGTCAAATAAACTATAATTTTGCAAAAGAAAAAGTAAAAAAATGAAAATACAGTTGTTTTTGTTATATTTAAAATAATATGTTCATACATTAAGGAACAAATGACAATCAACATATTTAATATGACTTTTGTTTTTCTTCTACTAATTAATATGAATACAGACAATGAATGAAACAGAGAACCAAACTGAATGAGTGGAAGCAGAGGTGAGGCGTACAGTGTTCTGTATTTATATATAAGTATTCAGAGCTTTCCTGAACTAACAGTATTAAAACAAGAACTTTCAAAACACTGTTCAAGTTCAACCTGTAACTTCTTCTGTAAAAGCCAAACATTGAAATCTGATTTATAAAGTGTTTGATGAGGATATTCTGCTTTCCTCAGTTACATCTGATGAATGATTAAAGTGCTGAGTCATGTGTTGGAGAGCAGCGTGAGGAGCGTAGGATGATGAAGATGAAGATGTCGAAGATGTTGGCAGAAAATCATGATATGAGTGGGAGGACCAACTCACTGTGCTCAGATTGTTATGCAATAAGAAGGAGAAGAATTAAAGCAATCTGGAGTAATGAAGACTACGGTTTTAGTCCTGGTTTAGTCCTGTATTCTCTGGTGTTTTAGTCCTGGTTTAGTCCTGTATTCTCTGGTGTTTTAGTCCTGGTTTAGTCCTGTATTCTCTGGTGCTTTAGTCCTGGTTTAGTCCTGTATTCTCTGGTGTTTTAGTCCTGGTTTAGTCCTGTATTCTCTGGTGTTTTAGTCCTGGTTTAGTCCTGTATTCTCTGGTGTTTTAGTCCTGGTTTAGTCCTGTATTCTCTGGTGTTTTAGTCCTGGTTTAGTCCTGTATTCTCTGGTGTTTTAGTCCTGGTTTAGTCCTGTATTCTCTGGTGTTTTAGTCCTGGTTTAGTCCTGTATTCTCTGGTGCTTTAGTCCTGGTTTAGTCCTGTATTCTGTGGTGTTTTAGTCCTGGTTTAGTCTATTATTCTCTGGTGTTTTAGTCCTGGTTTAGTGTCATAATCTCTGGTGTTTTAGTCCTGGTTTAGTCTATTATTCTCTGGTGTTTTAGTCCTGGTTTAGTCTATTATTCTCTGGTGTTTTAGTCCTGGTTTAGTCCTGTATTCTCTGGTGTTTTAGTCCTGGTTTAGTGTCATAATCTCTGGTGTTTTAGTCCTGGTTTAGTCCTGTATTCTCAGGTGTTTTAGTCCTGGTTTAGTCCTGTATTCTCTGGTGTTTTAGTCCTGGTTTAGTCCTGTATTCTCTGGTGTTTTAGTCCTGGTTTGTCCTGTATTCTCTGGTGTTTTAGTCCTGGTTTAGTGTCATAATCTCTGGTGTTTTAGTCCTGGTTTAGTCCTGTATTCTCAGGTGTTTTAGTCCTGGTTTAGTCCTGTATTCTCTGGTGTTTTAGTCCTGGTTTAGTCCTGTATCTCTGGTGCTTTAGTCCTGGTTTAGTCCTGTATTCTCTGGTGTTTTAGTCCTGGTTTAGTCTGTATCTCTGGTGCTTTAGTCCTGGTTTAGTCCTGTATTCTCTTGTGTTTTAGTCCTGGTTTAGTCTGTATTCTCTGGTGTTTTAGTCCTGGTTTAGTCCTGTATTCTCTGGTGTTTTAGTCCTGGTTTAGTGTCATATTCTCTGGTGTTTTAGTCCTGGTTTAGTCCTGTATTCTCTGGTGTTTTAGTCCTGGTTTAGTCCTGTATTCTCTGGTGTTTTAGTCCTGGTTTAGTCTATTATTCTCTGGTGTTTTAGTCCTGGTTTAGTGTCATAATCTCTGGTGTTTTAGTCCTGGTTTAGTCTATTATTCTCTGGTGTTTTAGTCCTGGTTTAGTGTCATAATCTCTGGTGTTTTAGTCCTGGTTTAGTCCTGGTTTAGTCCTGGTTTAGTCTATATCTTCTGGTGTTTTAGTCCTGGTTTAGTGTCATAATCTCTGGTGTTTTAGTCCTGGTTTAGTCCTGTATTCTCTGGTATTTTAGTCCTGGTTTAGTGTCATATTCTCTGGTGTTTTAGTCCTGGTTTAGTGTCATAATCTCTGGTGTTTTAGTCCTGGTTTAGTCCTGTATTCTCTGGTATTTTAGTCCTGGTTTAGTGTCATATTCTCTGGTGTTTTAGTCCTGGTTTAGTGTCATAATCTCTGGTGTTTTAGTCCTGGTTTAGTCCTGTATTCTCTGGTATTTTAGTCCTGGTTTAGTGTCATATTCTCTGGTGTTTTAGTCCTGGTTTAGTGTCATAATCTCTGGTGCTTTAGTCCTGGTTTAGTCCTGTGTTCTCTGGTGTTTTAGTCCTGGTTTAGTCCTGTATTCTCTGGTGTTTTAGTCCTGGTTTAGTCCTGTATTCTCTGGTGTTTTAGTCCTGGTTTAGTCCTGTATTCTCTGGTGCTTTAGTCCTGGTTTAGTCCTGTATTCTCTGGTGTTTTAGTCCTGGTTTAGTCCTGTATTCTCTGGTGTTTTAGTCCTGGTTTAGTCCTGTATTCTCTGGTGTTTTAGTCCTGGTTTAGTCCTGTATTCTCTGGTGTTTTAGTCCTGGTTTAGTCTATTATTCTCTGGTGTTTTAGTCCTGGTTTAGTGTCATAATCTCTGGTGTTTTAGTCCTGGTTTAGTCTATTATTCTCTGGTGTTTTAGTCCTGGTTTAGTCTATTATTCTCTGGTGTTTTAGTCCTGGTTTAGTGTCATAATCTCTGGTGTTTTAGTCCTGGTTTAGTCCTGGTTTAGTCCTGGTTTAGTCTAATATCTTCTGGTGTTTTAGTCCTGGTTAGTGTCATAATCTCTGGTGTTTTAGTCCTGGTTTAGTCCTGTATTCTCTGGTATTTTAGTCCTGGTTTAGTGTCATATTCTCTGGTGTTTTAGTCCTGGTTTAGTGTCATAATCTCTGGTGTTTTAGTCCTGGTTTAATCTAGTACTCTCTGGTACTTTAGTCCTGGTTTAATCTAGTACTCTCTGGTACTTTAGTCCTGGTTTAATCTAGTACTCTCTGGTGTTTTAGTCCTGGTTTAATCTAGTACTCTCTGGTGTTTTAGTCCTGGTTTATCTAGTATTCTCTGGTGTTTTAGCTGGTTAGTGTCATAATCTCTGGTGTTTTAGTCCTGGTTTAGTCCTGTATTCTCTGGTATTTTAGTCCTGGTTTAGTGTCATATTCTCTGGTGTTTTAGTCCTGGTTTAATCTAGTACTCTCTGGTACTTTAGTCCTGGTTTAATCTAGTACTCTCTGGTACTTTAGTCCTGGTTTAATCTAGTACTCTCTGGTGTTTTAGTCCTGGTTTAATCTAGTACTCTCTGGTGTTTAGTCCTGGTTTAATCTAGTACTCTCTGTGGTTTTAGTCCTGGTTTAGTGTCTAATCTCTTGGTGTTTTAGTCCTGGTTTAATCTAGTACTCTCTGTACTTTAGTCCTGGTTTAATCTAGTACTCTCTGGTACTTTAGTCTGGTTTAATCTAGTACTCTCTGGTGTTTTAGTCCTGGTTTAATCTAGTACTCTCTGGTGTTTTAGTCCTGGTTTAATCTAGTACTCTCTGGTGTTTTAGTCCTGGTTTAATCTAGTATTCTTGGTCTTTAGTCCTGGTTTAATCTAGTACTCTCTGGTGTTTAGTCCTGGTTTAATCTAGTACTCTCTGGTGTTTTAGTCTGGTTAATCTAGTACTCTCTGGTGTTTTAGTCCTGGTTTAATCTAGTATTCTGTGGTCTTTAGTCCTGGTTTAATCTGTACTCTCTGGTGTTTTAGTCCTGGTTTAATCTAGTACTCTCTGGTGTTTTAGCTGGTTTAATCTAGTACTCTCTGATGTTTTAGTCCTGGTTTAATCTAGTACTCTCTGGTGTTTTAGTCCTGGTTTAATCTAGTACTCTCTGGTGTTTTAGTCTGGTTTAATCTAGTATTCTCTGGTGGTTTTAGTCCTGGTTTAATCTAGTACTCTCTGGTGTTTTAGTCCTGGTTTAGTGTCATATTCTCTGGTGTTTTAGTCCTGGTTTAGTCTATTATTCTCTGGTGTTTTAGTCCTGGTTTAGTATTATTCTCTGGTGTTTTAGTCCTGGTTTAGTCTATTATTCTCTGGGTTTTAGTCCTGGTTTAGTCTATATTCTCTGGTGTTTTAGTCCTGGTTTAGTCTATATTCTCTGGTGTTTAGTCTGGTTTAGTCTTATTCTCTGGTGTTTTAGTCCTGGTTTAGTCTATTATTCTCTGGTGTTTAGTCCTGGTTTAGTGTCATAATCTCTGGTGTTTTAGTCCTGGTTTAGTCTATTATTCTCTGGTGTTTTAGTCCTGGTTTAGTCTATTATTCTCTGGTGTTTTAGTCCTGGTTTAGTCTATTATTCTTGGTGTTTTAGTCCTGGTTTAGTGTCATAATCTCTGGTGTTTTAGTCCTGGTTTAGTCTATTATTCTCTGGTGTTTTAGTCCTGGTTTAGTCTATTATTCTCTGGTGTTTTAGTCCTGGTTAGTGTCATAATCTCTGGTGTTTTAGTCCGGGTTTAGTCCTGTATTCTCTGGTGTTTTAGTCCTGGTTTTGTCCTGTATTCTCGGTGTTTTAGTCCTGGTTTAGTCCTGTATTCTCTGGTGCTTTAGTCCTGGTTTAGTCCTGTATTCTCTGGTGCTTTAGTCCTGGTTTAGTCCTGTATTCTCTGGTGTTTTAGTCCTGGTTTAGTCCTGTATTCTCTGGTGCTTAGTCCTGGTTTAGTCCTGTATTCTCTGGTGTTTTAGTCCTGGTTAGTCCTGTATTCTCTGGTGTTTTAGTCTGGTTTAGTCCTGTTATCTATGGTGTTTTAGTCCTGGTTAGTCCTGTATTCTCTGGTGCTTTAGTCCTGGTTTAGTCCTGTATTCTCTGGTGTTTTAGTCCTGGTTTAGTCCTGTATTCTGGTGTTTTAGTCCTGGTTTAGTCTATTATTCTCTGGTGTTTTAGTCCTGGTTAGTGTCATAATCTCTGGTGTTTTAGTCCTGGTTTAGTCTATTATTCTCTGGTGTTTTAGTCCTGGTTTAGTCTATTATTCTCTGGTGTTTTAGTCTGGTTTAGTGTCATAATCTCTGGTGTTTTAGTCCTGGTTTAGTCCTGTATTCTCTGGTGTTTTAGTCCTGGTTTAGTGTCATAATCTCTGGTGTTTTAGTCCTGGTTTAGTCCTGTATTCTCTGGTATTTTAGTCCTGGTTTAGTGTCATATTCTCTGGTGTTTAGTCCTGGTTTAGTGTCATAATCTCTGGTGTTTTAGTCCTGGTTTAATCTAGTACTCTCTGGTGTTTTAGTCCTGGTTTAATCTAGTACTCTCTGGTACTTTAGTCCTGGTTTAATCTAGTACTCTCTGGTGTTTTAGTCCTGGTTTAATCTAGTACTCTCTGGTGTTTTAGTCCTGGTTTAGTCCTGTATTCTCTGGTGTTTTAGTCCTGGTTTAGTCCTGTATTCTCTGTGTTTTAGTCCTGGTTTAGTCTATTATTCTCTGGTGTTTTAGTCCTGGTTTAGTCCTGTATTCTCTGGTGTTTTAGTCCTGGTTTAGTCCTGTATTCTCTGGTGTTTTAGTCCTGGTTTAGTCTATTATTCTTGGTGTTTTAGTCCTGGTTTAGTGTCATAATCTCTGGTGTTTTAGTCCTGGTTTAGTCTATTATCTCTGGTGTTTTAGTCCTGGTTTAGTCTATTATTCTCTGGTGTTTTAGTCCTGGTTTAGTGTCATAATCTCTGGTGTTTTAGTCCTGGTTTAGTCCTGTATTCTCTGGTGTTTTAGTCCTGGTTAGTGTCATAATCTCGGTGTTTTAGTCCTGGTTTAGTCCTGTATTCTCTGGTATTTTAGTCCGGTTTAGTGTCATATTCTCTGGTGTTTTAGTCCTGGTTAGTGTCATAATCTCTGGTGTTTTAGTCCTGGTTAATCTAGTACTCTCTGGTGTTTTAGTCCTGGTTTAATCTAGTACTCTCTGGTACTTTAGTCCTGGTTTAATCTAGTACTCTCTGGTGTTTTAGTCCTGGTTTAATCTAGTACTCTCTGGTGTTTTAGTCCTGGTTTAATCTAGTATTCTGTGGTCTTTAGTCCTGGTTTAATTAGTACTCTGTCTTTAGTCCTGGTTTAGTGTGATATCCTCAGGTGGTTTAGTCCTGGGTTTAATCTAGTACTCTGTGGTCTTTAGTCCTGGTTTAGTGTGATATCCTCAGGTGGTTTAGTCCTGGTTTAATCTAGTACTCTCTGGTACTTTAGTCTGGTTTAGTGTAATATATTTTTTCTGGTGTTTTAGTCCTGGTTTAATCTAGTACTCTCTGGTACTTTAGTCCTGGTAGTGTGATATCCTCAGTGGTTTAGTCCTGGTTTAATCTAGTACCTGTGGTCTTTAGTCCTGGTTTAGTGTGATATCCTCAGGTGGTTAGTCCTGGTTTAATCTAGTACTCTCTGGTACTTTAGTCCTGGTTTAGTCTAATATCTTCTGTGTGTTTTAGTCCTGGTTTAATCTAGTACTCTCTGTACTTTAGTCCTGGTTTAGTGTGATATCCTCAGGTGGTTTAGTCCTGGTTTAATCTAGTATCTCTACCTGGTACTTTAGTCCTGGTTTAGTCTAATATTTCTGGTGTTTTAGTCTGGGTTTAGTCCTGTATTCTCTGGTGTTTTAGTCCTGGTTTAGTGTCATAATCTCTGGTTTAGTCCTGGTTTAGTGTCATAATCTCTGTGTTTAGTCCTGGTTTAGTGTCACTAATCTCTGGTCTTTAGTCCTGTTTAATCTAGTTACTCTCTGGTACTTTAGTCCTGGTTTAATCTAGTATTCTGTGGTCTTTAGTCCTGGTTTAATCTAGGACTCTCTGGTACTTTAGTCCTGGTTTAATCTAGTATTCTGTGGTCTTTAGTCTGGTTTAATCTAGTACTCTCTGGTGTTTTGTCCTGGTTTAATCTAGTACTCTCTGGTGTTTTAGTCCTGGTTTAATCTAGTACTCTCTGGTGTTTTAGTCCTGGTTTAATCTAGTACTCTCTGGTGTTTTAGTCCTGGTTTAATCTACTACTCTCTGGTGTTTTAGTCCTGGTTTAATCTAGTACTCTCTGGTGTTTTAGTCCTGGTTTAATCTACTACTCTCTGGTGTTTTAGTCCTGGTTTAATCTAGTATTCTGTGGTCTTTAGTCCTGGTTTAATCTAGTACTCTCTGGTGTTTTAGTCCTGGTTTAATCTAGTACTCTCTGGTACTTTAGTCCTGGTTAAGTGTGATATCCTCAGGTGGTTTAGTCCTGGTTTAATCTAGTACTCTCTGGTGTTTTAGTCCTAGTTTAGTGTAATATATTTTTTCTGGTGTTTTAGTCCTGGTTTAATCTAGTACTCTCTGGTGTTTTAGTCCTGGTTTAATCTAGTACTCTCTGGTGTTTTAGTCCTGGTTTAATCTACTACTCTCTGGTGTTTTAGTCCTGGTTTAATCTAGTACTCTCTGGTGTTTTAGTCCTGGTTTAATCTACTACTCTCTGGTGTTTTAGTCCTGGTTTAATCTAGTATTCTGTGGTCTTTAGTCCTGGTTTAATCTAGTACTCTCTGGTGTTTTAGTCCTGGTTTAGTGTAATATATTTTTTCTGGTGTTTTAGTCCTGGTTTAGTGTAATATATTTTTTCTGGTGTTTTAGTCCTGGTTTAGTCTAGTACTCTCTGGTACTTTAGTCCTGGTTAAGTGTGATATCCTCAGGTGGTTTAGTCCTGGTTTAATCTAGTACTCTCTGGTACTTTAGTCCTGGTTTAGTGTGATATCCTCAGGTGTTTTAGTCCTGGTTTAGTCTAGTACTCTCTGGTACTTTAGTCCTGGTTTAGTCTAGTACTCTGTGGTCTTTAGTCCTGGTTAAGTGTGATATCCTCAGGTGTTTTAGTCCTGGTTTAATCTAGTACGCTGTGGTCTTTAGTCCTGGTTAAGTGTGATATCCTCAGGTGTTTTAGTCCTGGTTAAGTGTGATATCCTCAGGTGTTTTAGTCCTGGTTTAATCTAGTACTCTGTGGTCTTTAGTCCTGGTTAAGTGTGATATCCTCAGGTGTTTTAGTCCTGGTTTAATCTAGTACTCTCTGGTGTTTTAGTCCTGGTTTAATCTAGTACTCTCTGGTGTTTTAGTCCTGGTTTAATCTAGTACTCTCTGGTGTTTTAGTCCTGGTTTAATCTACTACTCTCTGGTGTTTTAGTCCTGGTTTAATCTAGTATTCTGTGGTCTTTAGTCCTGGTTAAGTGTGATATCCTCAGGTGTTTTAGTCCTGGTTAAGTGTGATATCCTCAGGTGTTTTAGTCCTGGTTTAATCTAGTACTCTGTGGTCTTTAGTCCTGGTTAAGTGTGATATCCTCAGTGTTTTAGTCCTGGTTTAATCTAGTACTCTCTGGTGCTTTAGTCCTGGTTTAATCTAGTACTCTCTGGTGTTTTAGTCCTGGTTTAATCTAGTACTCTCTGGTGTTTTAGTCCTGGTTTAATCTAGTATTCTCTGGTGTTTTAGTCCTGGTTTAATCTAGTATTCTGTGGTCTTTAGTCCTGGTTTAATCTAGTACTCTCTGGTGTTTTAGTCCTAGTTTAGTGTAATATATTTTTTCTGGTGTTTTAGTCCTGGTTTAATCTAGTACTCTCTGGTACTTTAGTCCTGGTTAAGTGTGATATCCTCAGGTGGTTTAGTCCTGGTTTAGTCTAGTACTCTGGTACTTTAGTCCTGGTTTAGTGTGATATCCTCAGGTGTTTTAGTCCTGGTTTAGTCTAGTACTCTCTGGTACTTTAGTCCTGGTTAAGTGTGATATCCTCAGGTGTTTTAGTCCTGGTTTAATCTAGTACTCTGTGGTCTTTAGTCCTGGTTAAGTGTGATATCCTCAGGTGGTTTAGTCCTGGTTTAATCTAGTACTCTGTGGTCTTTAGTCCTGGTTTAGTCTAATATCTTCTGGTACTTTAGTCCTGGTTTAGTCTAGTACTCTCTGGTCTTTAGTCCTGGTTAAGTGTGATATCCTCAGGTGTTTTAGTCCTGGTTTAATCTAGTACTCTCTGGTGTTTTAGTCCTGGTTTAATCTAGTACTCTCTGGTGTTTTAGTCCTGGTTTAATCTAGTACTCTCTGGTGTTTTAGTCCTGGTTTAATCTACTACTCTCTGGTGTTTTAGTCCTGGTTTAATCTAGTATTCTGTGGTCTTTAGTCCTGGTTAAGTGTGATATCTCAGGTGTTTTAGTCCTGGTTAAGTGTGATATCCTCAGGTGTTTTTAGTCCTGGTTTAATCTAGTACTCTGTGGTCTTTAGTCCTGGTTAAGTGTGATATCCTCAGGTGTTTTAGTCCTGGTTTAATCTAGTACTCTCTGGTGCTTTAGTCCTGGTTTAATCTAGTACTCTCTGGTGTTTTAGTCCTGGTTTAATCTAGTATTCTGTGGTCTTTAGTCCTGGTTTAATCTAGTACTCTCTGGTGTTTTAGTCCTAGTTTAGTGTAATATATTTTTTCTGGTGTTTTAGTCCTGGTTTAATCTAGTACTCTCTGGTACTTTAGTCCTGGTTAAGTGTGATATCCTCAGGTGGTTTAGTCCTGGTTTAGTCTAGTACTCTCTGGTACTTTAGTCCTGGTTTAGTGTGATATCCTCAGGTGTTTTAGTCCTGGTTTAGTCTAGTACTCTCTGGTACTTTAGTCCTGGTTAAGTGTGATATCCTCAGGTGTTTTAGTCCTGGTTTAATCTAGTACTCTGTGGTCTTTAGTCCTGGTTAAGTGTGATATCCTCAGGTGTTTAGTCCTGGTTTAATCTAGTACTCTGTGGTCTTTAGTCCTGGTTTAGTGTGATATCCTCAGGTGTTTTAGTCCTGGTTTAATCTAGTACGCTGTGGTCTTTAGTCCTGGTTAAGTGTGATATCCTCAGGTGTTTTAGTCCTGGTTTAATCTAGTACTCTGTGGTCTTTAGTCCTGGTTTAGTGTGATATCCTCAGGTGTTTTAGTCCTGGTTTAGTCTAGTACTCTCTGGTACTTTAGTCCTGGTTTAGTCTAGTACTCTGTGGTCTTTAGTCCTGGTTAAGTGTGATATCCTCAGGTGTTTTAGTCCTGGTTTAATCTAGTACGCTGTGGTCTTTAGTCCTGGTTAAGTGTGATATCCTCAGGTGTTTTAGTCCTGGTTAAGTGTGATATCCTCAGGTGTTTTAGTCCTGGTTTAATCTAGTACTCTCTGGTGTTTTAGTCCTGGTTTAATCTAGTACTCTCTGGTGTTTTAGTCCTGGTTTAATCTAGTACTCTCTGGTGTTTTAGTCCTGGTTTAGTGTAATATATTTTTTCTGGTGTTTTAGTCCTGGTTTAGTCTAGTACTCTCTGGTACTTTAGTCCTGGTTTAGTCTAGTACTCTCTGGTACTTTAGTCCTGGTTAAGTGTGATATCCTCAGGGTTTAGTCCTGGTTTAATCTAGTACTCTCTGGTACTTTAGTCCTGGTTTAGTGTGATATCCTCAGGTGTTTTAGTCCTGGTTTAGTCTAGTACTCTGTGGTCTTTAGTCCTGGTTTAGTCTAGTACTCTGTGGTCTTTAGTCCTGGTTAAGTGTGATATCCTCAGGTGTTTTAGTCCTGGTTTAATCTAGTACTCTGTGGTCTTTAGTCCTGGTTAAGTGTGATATCCTCAGGTGTTTTAGTCCTGGTTTAGTCTAGTACTCTGGTACTTTAGTCCTGGTTTAGTCTAGTACTCTGTGGTCTTTAGTCCTGGTTAAGTGTGATATCCTCAGGTGTTTTAGTCCTGGTTTAGTCTAGTACTCTGTGGTCTTTAGTCCTGGTTAAGTGTGATATCCTCAGGTGTTTTAGTCCTGGTTTAATCTAGTACTCTGTGGTCTTTAGTCCTGGTTAAGTGTGATATCCTCAGGTGGTTTAGTCCTGGTTTAGTCTAGTACTCTCTGGTACTTTAGTCCTGGTTAAGTGTGATATCCTCAGGTGGTTTAGTCCTGGTTTAATCTAGTACTCTCTGGTACTTTAGTCCTGGTTTAGTGTGATATCCTCAGGTGTTTTAGTCCTGGTTTAATCTAGTACTCTGTGGTCTTTAGTCCTGGTTAAGTGTGATATCCTCAGGTGGTTTAGTCCTGGTTTAATCTAGTACTCTGTGGTCTTTAGTCCTGGTTTAGTGTGATATCCTCAGGTGGTTTAGTCCTGGTTTAATCTAGTACTCTCTGGTACTTTAGTCCTGGTTTAGTGTGATATCCTCAGGTGTTTTAGTCCTGGTTTAGTCTAGTACTCTCTGGTACTTTAGTCCTGGTTAATCTAGTACTCTGTGGTCTTTAGTCCTGGTTAAGTGTGATATCCTCAGGTGGTTTAGTCCTGGTTTAATCTAGTACTCTGTGGTCTTTAGTCCTGGTTTAGTGTGATATCCTCAGGTGTTTTAGTCCTGGTTTAGTCTAGTACTCTCTGGTACTTTAGTCCTGGTTTAGTCTAGTACTCTGTGGTCTTTAGTCCTGGTTAAGTGTGATATCCTCAGGTGTTTAGTCCTGGTTTAATCTAGTACTCTGTGGTCTTTAGTCCTGGTTTAGTGTGATATCCTCAGGTGTTTAGTCCTGGTTTAGTCTAGTACTCTCTGGTACTTTAGTCCTGGTTAAGTGTGATATCCTCAGGTGTTTTAGTCCTGATGATAAAAGCAGGTCGTTGTTGTGAGCGACCTGAGGGGTATCAGCACGGTTCAGTCGGTCTCTTGCAACACGCGGCTGACCTGCAGTTTGTTTGAGAGGAACCAGACTTTAACCTGCTGAGTTTGAACAGTTATCTCTGTGTGGTCAATCTACAAATCATTAAGTCTGTCAAATGTTAAAAACAACAATCCCCAATGGCTCTGGTTCTTCATGTCATTTAGTTTGTACATATGTTTGATTTAGCCATTATTACTGTCTTGTGTTGTTGGGCCTGGTCGACTAAACGTGGACTTGCATGTGGATTAAAATGTAGAAGTGCAAACCTTTACAGTTTATATAATATAAATGCATGTATCTTAAACAGATTAGACAAGTCCCCACAGAGTACCCACAATGCTTTGCAGCAGCAGATTTTGATACATGAATCAATCCTAAATGTTTTCTGGGGGATACAGTCAATTGACAGGCTGTGTCCAAGTGTAAAATGGGTTTGATATGGTTGTATTAGGGGTGTAATAACAGTGTAATATGGGTTTAATATTGGTGTAACATGGGTGGAATGCGAGTTTAATAGGTGTGTTAATGTGTAATGTGGGTGTGATAGAAGTGTAACATAGGTATAATAATGGTATAATACTGGTGTAATAATGGTGTCAGAGGTGCATAATAAGGGTTTAATACGGTTGTATTAATGATGTAATGAGGGTATAACATGGGTCTTATTACAGTTTAATATGGGTCTTATAACAGTTTAATATGGGTATAATAGTAGTGTAACATGGGTGTAATATGGATAGAGTAAGGCTGTTATAGGGTGTAATAACAGTGTAATATGGGTGTAATGTAGAAAATAGATATCAATGAATTTCCCACTACATTTGTATGTGATTGGCCGTTAAAGGGTTAAAGAGGAGAGACATTATGTTCTGATATTCCTGAGCAACATGATCCCCTGCAGCCAGACGCTCTGCAGGGAAAGCAGATAACGAGACGTCGATGAACTCCAGAGGCTGCTGTCTCAGATCAATACCAACCCAGAACCTCCTGTATTCAACTCTCAACTCTAAGACAACTACAAGTCCCAGAGAGCATTGCTGTAAGTGTCAGCCAATCAGAGAGATTCCCTCAGTCAGATGTGAAGCTCAGCACAGTTTCATTCTTCACTATATTTGGATATTACATGGCTTAGTTGAATAGTTGATTCTGATTGGTCAATTTGGACATTTCAGATGTTGTTAATACTCGCTAACTGACCGTTGCTAGGGAAAATAATGACTGTTACTAAGGAGGATTAAAGGAGACAAAAGAGAGGTTAAAAGACAGAGCGTTTGGACGTCAGAGAAATCAACAGAAGAAGACAGACAGGAAGTAAACACGTTACGTTGTTGTTGTTGTTGTTGTTGACAAGGTCTAAAGGCCCGGACACACCGGGCCGATTTCGGCCGTCGATAGACGTCTGGCCGTCGATGAGCGTCCTGTCGCCCAACTCAGATTGGTGTGTCCCGCACCGTCGTGTCTTTTCGGCCGTGCCGACACCTTCTGCGGGAGGATGTCGGCAAAAGGCTGTCGGCAAAATAAATCAATCTGATTGGCTGTTCAGCTTAGCAAATCAGTGCATGAGAAGCGAAACGGAAGTGAAGAAGGCACACACAGACGGCTATTCTTTTTTATTTTCCAGTACCGCACTAAACATGTTTTCGATTATAAGTCGTTATGTGAAACAGTCTGTGATGGACGAGAGTGAAAATGGAACGCACGCTATTTGTTGTTTGTATATATCACGCAGTCTGTCTTCCGGTTGCCTCTTTTGAATGACGAATACACACTACCGCCGCCTGCTGGTAAGGAGAGTTATTGCCACTCACGCATGCGCAGTGCGTACGTGCTTCTTGGCCGTCGGCTGAAGTCTTTGCGGTGTGTTCCAGTGCGACTGTTGCCAAGACGCAGGAGACGTGAGGAGACGCGACGTAGGAGACGTGAGAGACGCAGAGACGCAGGAGACGTGAGGAGACGTGAGGAGACGCAGAGACGTGAGGCGACACAACAATCGTAGTTTTTTATTTTAAAGTAAATTCAGATTGAACATAGTAAAAAACTGTAAATGATAGTGTCCGTCCAAAAATTATTTTTTACTTATAGTGAAAACCACCCTTGAATGATGGTAAGGCAGACTAAAAGCTTTAGGAATCCAAAGTAAAACATATAATAAGTACCCTGTATAAGATTGATGCAAAACAAGTGACATTTGACCTTTTTAGAGAGATTTAGCAAAAAGAACTCCACCTCTGAGGTGATCTGGGTGGAAATGGGCGTTTCTGCGTTCTCTGGAAACCCATTGGTCGATTTTGGTGACTGACATCTCTTTTTAACCGTTAGAGCCAATAGAATCGAAGGGGGGTTTCCACATACACACCATCGTTACCATTGAGAAATGACAGCTATGCGCACGCAGTTTGCATAAGAGCGAACCTGTCTCACACTCTGACATCTGAAAACGGAAGAGCAGGTTTATTGCTTATGGATTATCAGAAATCATTTCAAAGGGACACAGACACATCGGATTAACCTACGGATTAACCTTCAGCAGCGTTTTTATCGTTTTAATGCCATTGAAGACAACTTTTGATCAGCCAACGACAAAGGTAGGCCATGTTGCCGTTTTAGCTACCTAGCGCCAAGTGTTGTGATGTCTGTTTTTGTTAATATCTCGCGAGTTCTTATCATGGAGTGATGATGTAGGTACCTATCGATTCTGTGTCATCTCACGATGCTAGTCGATATCTTGGATGTTAAGATAAATAATAAGGGTGTGATGAGTGAGTTTCTGTGCAGTAATGCGTTAGCATTTTTCGCTCAGAGGCTGAGCGCTAGCATGAGGGGATCTTTTGAAAAAAAAAAAAAAAGATCAGTTAGCTGAGTTTCTTCCCGTTACATGGATATAAAACATTAATAGTTTATTCAATATTAAGATGCCCTCAGACACTGTTTCCTGCTGTACCGGGGGGGGGGCGGGGTAGAACAGGTTTAATGTAAATGAGTTATGGTTCACTAACAGATCTGTATTCTGATTCAGTTCAAATAACACCGTTTCAACCTCTTCATGTTCGTTAAAAAAGGTTTCCATGTCTTATAAAACGTCCCAGTGGAGCCACCATGAGTGCTCTTTATGTTCTCCATGTGTAGAAAGTCCTGTCTCCCGCTGGACATACAGGAAGTGGGAGATGCATGATAAAAGTTCTGGTTGTAAATACGTTAATGTGCAGTGCTGACTGAGCTCTCATTTCAATTCAATATGCTTTATTGGCATGAATGTCAGGTGAACAATATTGCCAACGCGTCAAGGATTATACAATTCAATAGTGATAAGGTAGAAAACAATAAGTAATGTGTGTGTGTGTGTGTGTGTGTGTGTGTGTGTGTGTGTGTGTGTGGTCTACTGAATATAGAATTAATTAATGTTTGTCTAAGGTCTATAAAGAAACAATTTACAACAATATGTTATTACAAAACCGCAAGTATGAAATGTAAAAAGAAAGAAAGAAACAAAACAATAACATCTCTCCGTCTCTTGGATCTGAACAAATCTCAGCATCTGAAACATGGTGAAGAAAGTGAGATCCATGTTTTGATGTATTGTGAAATCTGAGCGTTGGCGCTGGTGTCCGGTTGCTCCTGAAAGAGGTCATTGTGAGGAGTGAACTGTATGAAATGAGATCTCTGCCTCCCAGAATATCTGAGGCTCGGATCAGATCTCACAGGAACAGTGAGCAGACTGTGGATCAGAGTGAAACATGACAGAAATCCCTGCTGTTCATCAGGAGAGATCTGAGACTGGTTTCCATTTGAGTGTTTCAGAATAATATGCATGAAGTGAAAAGTGCCCGCTTGTTGTCGATACCTTTACTGAGGAATCTGGATTTAAATCCTTATTTTCTTTTAGTTTCATTTAAAAAAGAGTCCTCTCCTGCTGATGTTCAGGTGTATATCAGTATGTAGTGTCTCTACTTTAAAGAGTCCTCTCCTGCTGATGTTCAGGTGTATATCAGTATGTAGTATCTCTACTTTAAAGAGTCCTCTCCTGCTGATGTTCAGGTATATCAGTATGTAGTGTCTCTACTTTAAAGAGTCCTCTCCTGCTGATGTTCAGGTGTATATCAGTATGTAGTGTCTCTACTTTAAAGAGTCCTCTCCTGCTGATGTTCAGGTGTATATCAGTATGTAGTGTCTCTACTTTAAAGAGTCCTCTCCTGCTGATGTTCAGGTGTATATCAGTATGTAGTGTCTCTACTTTAAAGAGTCCTCTCCTGCTGATGTTCAGGTGTATATCAGTATGTAGTGTCTCTACTTTAAAGAGTCCTCTCCTGCTGATGTTCAGGTGTATATCAGTATGTAGTGTCTCTACTTTAAAGAGTCCTCTCCTGCTGATGTTCAGGTGTATATCAGTATGTAGTGTCTCTACTTTAAAGAGTCCTCTCCTGCTGATGTTCAGGTATATCAGTATGTACAGTAGTGTCTCTACTTTAAAGAGTCCTCTCTCCGCTCTAATCCTCTTTACATACAAACCCAAGTTAATGTCAGTCTTTGAAGTCTTTTAATCTGCACCTGCTCTCCTCAGCCTCGGCGTATGCAGACTTGCATCAGCACCGGTTCGATGCCGTCCAGAGGAGAGAGGTACCAGCGCCCGACTACCAGAAGGGGGACGAGGACGAGGACCTCATTAAACCCAAGAAACTGCTGAATCCTGTCAAAGCTTCACGGAGCCATCAGGAACTCCACCGGGAGCTCATGAGCAGCTGTAAACGGTAACGTGTGTGTGTGTGTGTGATTGTGTGATTGTGTGTCTGTGTGTGTGTGTGTGATTGTGTGTCTGTGTGTGTGTGTGTGAGTGTGGTGTGTGTGTGTGTGTGTCTGTGTGTGTGTGTGGTGTGTGTGTGAGAGTGTGTGTGTGTGTGTTGTGTGATTGTGTGTGTGAGTGTGTGTGTGTGTGGTCTGTGTCTGTGTGTGAGTGTGTGTGTGTCTGTGTGTGTGTGTGTCTGTGTGGTGGTGTGTCTGTGTGTGTGTGAGAGTGTGGTGTGTGGTGTGTGTCAGTGTGAGTGTGTGTGTGTGTGTGTGTGTGTCTGTGTCTGTGTGTGTGTGTGTGTGTGTGTCTGTGTGTGTGTGTGTCTGTGTGTGTGTGTGTGTGTGAGAGTGTGTGTGTGTGTGTGTGTCAGTGTGAGTGTGTGTGTGTGTCTGTGTGTGTGTGTGGTGTGGTGTGTGTGTGTGTGTGTGGGTGTGTGTGTGTGTGTGTGTGTGTGTGTGTGTGTGTGTGTGTGTGTGTGTGTGTGTGTGTGTGTGTGTCTGTGTCTGTGTCTGTGTCTGTGTGGTGTGTCTGTGTGTGTGTCTGTGTCTGTGTCTGTGTCTGTGTCTGTGTGTGCTGTGTCTGTGTGTGTGGTGTGTGTGTGTGTGTGTGTATCAACATGTGAGGACAACTATAATGTCATAAGGTTCATAAAGTACAACCTGAACAGAAAAAATTATATTAAAGTCAATTTATGAAACGTATTATTTTAATAACCTCTTTTAAAAAATATATGAATTACATGCTGACAATCAGAGAGAGCAGTATTAAATGAAGCTATCTGCTGCTAGGCAACAGCCTCGCAGCTCGCAGGCCTGCAGCCTCGCATGCTGGGAAAGTTTCCTCTCTTTCAAACGGCTTTATCCTCGATGGTCTTTCAGCAGAAAACAAAACACTCATTTACATCCAGAACACTCTGAGAGACCTGCAGAGGACTGGACCAGAACACTCTGAGAGACCTGCAGAGGAACTGGACCAGAAACACTCTGAGACCTGCAGAGGAACTGGACCAGAACACTCTGAGACCTGCAGAGGAACTGGACCAGAACATACTGAGAGACCTGCAGAGGAACTGGACCAGAACATACTGAGAGACCTGCAGAGGAACTGGACCAGAACACTCTGAGAGCCTGCAGAGGAACTGGACCAGAACATACTGAGAGACCTGCAGAGGAACTGGACCAGAACATACTGAGAGACCTGCAGAGGAACTGGACCAGAACACTCTGAGAGACCTGCAGAGGAACTGGACCAGAACACTCTGAGAGACCTGCAGAGGAACTGGACCAGAACATACTGAGAGACCTGCAGAGGAACTGGACCAGAACATACTGAGAGACCTGCAGAGGAACTGGACCAGAACATACTGAGACCTGCAGAGGAACTGGACCAGAACACTCTGAGACCTGCAGAGGAACTGGACCAGAACACTCTGAGACCTGCAGAGGAACTGGACCAGAACACTCTGAGAGAGCTGCAGAGGAACTGGACCAGAAACTGAGAGACCTGCAGAGGAACTGGACCAGAACACTCTGAGACCTGCAGAGGAACTGGACCAGAACACACTGAGAGAGCTGCAGAGGAACTGGACCAGAACACTCTGAGACCTGCAGAGGAACTGGACCAGAACACTCTGAGACCTGCAGAGGAACTGGACCAGAACACACTGAGAGAGCTGCAGAGGAACTGGACCAGAACATACTGAGAGACCTGCAGAGGAACTGGACCAGAACACTCTGAGACCTGCAGAGGAACTGGACCAGAACACACTGAGAGAGCTGCAGAGGAACTGGACCAGAACACTCTGAGACCTGCAGAGGAACTGGACCAGAACACACTGAGAGAGCTGCAGAGGAACTGGACCAGAACATACTGAGAGACCTGCAGAGGAACTGGACCAGAAACACTGAGAGAGCTGCAGAGGAACTGGACCAGAACACTCTGAGACCTGCAGAGGAACTGGACCAGAACACTGAGAGAGCTGCAGAGGAACTGGACCAGAACATACTGAAGACCTGCAGAGGAACTGGACCAGAACACACTGAGAGAGCTGCAGAGGAACTGGACCAGAACACTCTGAGACCTGCAGAGGAACTGGACCAGAACATACTGAGAGACCTGCAGAGGAACTGGACCAGAACATACTGAGACCTGCAGAGGAACTGGACCAGAACACTCTGAGACCTGCAGAGGAACTGGACCAGAACATACTGAGACCTGCAGAGGAACTGGACCAGAACACTCTGAGACCTGCAGAGGAACTGGACCAGAACATACTGAGAGCTGCAGAGGAACTGGACCAGAACACTCTGAGAACCTGCAGAGGAACTGGACCAGAACACTCTGAGAGACCTGCAGAGGAACTGGACCAGAACACTCTGAGAGACCTGCAGAGGAACTGGACCAGAACACTCTGAGAGACCTGCAGAGGAACTGGACCAGAACACTCTGAGAGACCTGCAGAGGAACTGGACCAGAACATACTGAGAGAGCTGCAGAGGAACTGGACCAGAACACTCTGAGAGAGCTGCAGAGGAACTGGACCAGAACACACTGAGACCTGCAGAGGAACTGGACCAGAACACTCGAGAGGCAGAGGAACTGGACCAGAACACTGAGACCTGCAGAGGAACTGGACCAGAACACACTGAGAGAGCTGCAGAGGAACTGGACCAGAACACTCTGAGAGAGCTGCAGAGGAACTGGACCAGAACACTCTGAGAGACCTGCAGAGGAACTGGACCAGAACAACTCGAGACCTGCAGAGGAACTGGACCAGAACACACTGAGACCTGCAGAGGAACTGGACCAGAACACTCTGAGACCTGCAGAGGAACTGGACCAGAACACTGAGAGAGCTGCAGAGGAACTGGACCAGAACACTCTGAGACCTGCAGAGGAACTGGACCAGAACACACTGAGAGAGCTGCAGAGGAACTGGACCAGAACACTCTGAGAGACCTGCAGAGGAACTGGACCAGAACACTCTGAGAGACCTGCAGAGGAACTGGACCAGAACACTCTGAGAGCTGCAGAGGAACTGGACCAGAACACTCTGAGAGAGCTGCAGAGGAACTGGACCAGAACATACTGAGAGACCTGCAGAGGAACTGGACCAGAACACACTGAGAGACCTGCAGAGGAACTGGACCAGAAACTCTGAGAGAGCTGCAGAGGAACTGGACCAGAACAACTGAGACCTGCAGAGGAACTGGACCAGAACACACTGAGAGAGCTGCAGAGGAACTGGACCAGAACACACTGAGAGCTGCAGAGGAACTGGACCAGAACACACTGAGAGAGCTGCAGAGGAACTGGACCAGAACACTCTGAGAGAGCTGCAGAGGAACTGGACCAGAACACTCTGAGAGACCTGCAGAGGAACTGGACCAGAACATCTGAGAGACCTGCAGAGGAACTGGACCAGAACACTCTGAGACCTGCAGAGGAACTGGACCAGAACATACTGAGACCTGCAGAGGAACTGGACCAGAACATACTGAGAGACTGCAGAGGAACTGGACCAGAACATACTGAGAGACCTGCAGAGGAACTGGACCAGAACATACTGAGAGAGCTGCAGAGGAACTGGACCAGAACATACTGAGACCTGCAGAGGAACTGGACCAGAACACTCTGAGAGAGCTGCAGAGGAACTGGACCAGAACATACTGAAGACCTGCAGAGGAACTGGACCAGAACATACTGAGAGACCTGCAGAGGAACTGGACCAGAACATACTGAGAGAGCTGCAGAGGAACTGGACCAGAACATCTGAGAGAGCTGCAGAGGAACTGGACCAGAACATACTGAGAGACTGCAGAGGAACTGGACCAGAACATACTGAGAGAGCTGCAGAGGAACTGGACCAGAACACTCTGAGAGAGGCTGCAGAGGAACTGGACCAGAACATACTGAGAGACCTGCAGAAGGAACTGGACCAGAACATACTGAGAGACCTGCAGAGGAACTGGACCAGAACATACTGAGAGACCTGCAGAGGAACTGGACCAGAACATACTGAGAGAGCTGCAGAGGAACTGGACCAGAACATACTGAGAGAGCCTGCAGAGGAACTGGACCAGAACACTCTGAGAGAGCTGCAGAG
>JAAKFY010000006.1:2085343-2092540 GCA_011823955.1 Dissostichus mawsoni | reverse complement strand
GTTTAGTCCTGGTTTAATCTAGTACTCTGTGGTCTTTAGTCCTGGTTAAGTGTGATATCCTCAGGGGGTTTAGTCCTGGTTTAATCTAGTACTCTGTGGTCTTTAGTCCTGGTTAAGTGTGATATCCTCAGTGTTTTAGTCCTGTTTTAATCTAGTACTCTCTGGTGTTTTAGTCTAGTTTAGTGTAATATATTTTTCTGGTGTTTTAGTCCTGGTTTAGTCTAGTACTCTCTGGTACTTTAGTCCTGGTTAAGTGTGATATCCTCAGGTGGTTTAGTCCTGGTTTAATCTAGTACTCTCTGGTACTTTAGTCCTGGTTAAGTGTGATATCCTCAGGTGGTTTAGTCCTGGTTTAATCTAGTACTCTGTGGTCTTTAGTCCTGGTTAAGTGTGATATCCTCAGGTGTTTTAGTCCTGGTTTAGTCTAGTACTCTCTGGTACTTTAGTCCTGGTTTAGTCTAGTACTCTGTGGTCTTTAGTCCTGGTTAAGTGTGTATCCTCAGGTGTTTTAGTCCTGGTTTAATCTAGTACTCTGTGGTCTTTAGTCCTGGTTTAGTCTAGTACTCTGTGGTCTTTAGTCCTGGTTAAGTGTGATATCCTCAGGTGTTTTAGTCCTGGTTTAATCTAGTACTCTCTGGTGTTTTAGTCCTGGTTTAATCTAGTACTCTCTGGTGTTTTAGTCCTGGTTTAATCTAGTACTCTCTGGTGTTTAGTCCTGGTTTAGTGTAATATATTTTTTCTGGTGTTTTAGTCCTGGTTTAGTCTAGTACTCTCGGGTACTTTAGTCCTGGTTAAGTGTGATATCCTCAGGTGGTTAGTCCTGGTTTAATCTAGTACTCTCTGGTACTTAGTCCTGGTTTAGTGTGATATCCTCAGGTGTTTTAGTCCTGGTTTAGTCTAGTACTCTGTGGTCTTTAGTCCTGGTTAAGTGTGATATCCTCAGGTGTTTTAGTCCTGGTTTAGTCTAGTACTCTGTGGTCTTTAGTCCTGGTTAAGTGTGATATCCTCAGGTGGTTTAGTCCTGGTTTAGTCTAGTACTCTGTGGTCTTTAGTCCTGGTTAAGTGTGATATCCTCAGGTGGTTTAGTCCTGGTTTAATCTAGTACTCTGTGGTCTTTAGTCCTGGTTAAGTGTGATATCCTCAGGTGGTTTAGTCCTGGTTTAGTCTAGTACTCTGTGGTCTTTAGTCCTGGTTTAATCTAGTACTCTGTGGTCTTTAGTCCTGGTTAAGTGTGATATCCTCAGGTGTTTTAGTCCTGGTTTAGTCTAGTACTCTCTGGTACTTTAGTCCTGGTTTAGTGTGATATCCTCAGGTGTTTTAGTCCTGGTTTAGTCTAGTACTCTCTGGTACTTTAGTCCTGGTTTAGTCTAGTACTCTGTGGTCTTTAGTCCTAGTTAAGTGTGATATCCTCAGGTGTTTTAGTCCTGGTTTAGTCTAGTACTCTCTGGTACTTTAGTCCTGGTTTAGTCTAGTACTCTGTGGTCTTTAGTCTGGTTAAGTGTGATATTCTCAGGTGGTTTAGTCCTGGTTTAGTCTAGTACTCTCTGGTGTTTTAGTCCTGGTTTAATCTAGTACTCTCTGGTGTTTTAGTCCTGGTTTAGTGTGATATCCTCAGGTGGTTTAGTCCTGGTTTAATCTAGTACTCTCTGGTACTTTAGTCCTGGTTTAGTGTGATATCCTCAGGTGTTTTAGTCCTGGTTTAGTCTAGTACTCGTGGTCTTTAGTCCTGGTTAAGTGTGATATCCTCAGGTGGTTTAGTCCTGGTTTAGTCTAGTACTCTGTGGTCTTTAGTCCTGGTTTAATCTAGTACTCTGTGGTCTTTAGTCCTGGTTAAGTGTGATATCCTCAGGTGGTTTAGTCCTGGTTTAATCTAGTACTACTCTCTGGTGTTTTAGTCCTGGTTTAATCTAGTACTCTCTGGTGTTTTAGTCCTGGTTTAATCTAGTACTCTCTGGTGTTTTAGTCCTGGTTTAGTGTGATATCCTCAGGTGGTTTAGTCCTGGTTTAATCTAGTACTCTCTGGTACTTTAGTCCTGGTTTAGTGTGATATCCTCAGGTTTTAGTCCTGTTTAGTCTAGTACTCTGTGGTCTTTAGTCCTGGTTAAGTGTGATATCCTCAGGTGGTTTAGTCCTGGTTTAGTCTAGTACTCTGTGGTCTTTAGTCCTGGTTAAGTGTGATATCCTCAGGTGTTTAGTCCTGGTTTAGTCTAGTACTCTCTGGTACTTTAGTCCTGGTTTAGTGTGATATCCTCAGGTGTTTTAGTCCTGGTTTAGTCTAGTACTCTCTGGTACTTTAGTCTGGTTTAGTCTAGTACTCTGTGTGGTCTTTAGTCCTGGTTTAATCTAGTACTCTCTGGTGTTTTAGTCCTGGTTTAGTGTGATATCCTCAGGTGTTTTAGTCCTGGTTTAGTCTAGTACTCTCTGGTACTTTAGTCCTGGTTTAGTCTAGTACTCTCTGGTGTTTTAGTCCTGGTTTAATCTAGTACTCTCTGGTGTTTTTAGTCCTGGTTTAGTGTGATATCCTCAGGTGTTTTAGTCCTGGTTTAGTCTAGTACTCTCTGGTACTTTAGTCCTGGTTAGTGTGATATCCTCAGGTGTTTTAGTCCTGGTTTAGTCTAGTACTCTGTGGTACTTTAGTCCTGGTTAAGTGTGATATCCTCAGGTGTTTTAGTCCTGGTTTAGTCTAGTACTCTCTGGTACTTTAGTCCTGGTTTAGTCTAGTACTCTGTGCTCTTTAGTCCTGGTTAAGTGTGATATCCTCAGGTGTTTTAGTCCTGGTTTAATCTAGTACTCTGTGGTCTTTAGTCCTGGTTAAGTGTGATATCTCAGGTGTTTTAGTCCTGGTTTAGTCTAGTACTCTGTGGTCTTTAGTCCTGGTTTAATCTAGTACTCTCTGGTGTTTTAGTCCTGGTTTAGTGTGATATCCTCAGGTGTTTTAGTCCTGGTTTAGTCTAGTACTCTCTGGTACTTTAGTCCTGGTTTAGTCTAGTACTCTCTGGTGTTTTAGTCCTGGTTTAATCTAGTACTCTCTGGTGTTTTAGTCCTGGTTTAGTGTGATATCCTCAGGTGTTTTAGTCCTGGTTTAGTCTAGTACTCTGTGGTCTTTAGTCCTGGTTTAAGTGTGATATCCTCAGGTGTTTTAGTCCTGGTTTAATCTAGTACTCTTGGTCTTTAGTCCTGGTTAAGTGTGATATCCTCAGGTGGTTTAGTCCTGGTTTAGTCTAGTACTCTGTGGTCTTTAGTCCTGGTTAAGTGTGATATCCTCAGGTGGTTTAGTCCTGGTTTAATCTAGTACTCTGTGGTCTTTAGTCCTGGTTAATCTAGTACTCTGTGGTCTTAGTCCTGGTTTAATCTAGTACTCTGTGGTCTTTAGTCCTGGTTAAGTGTGATATCCTCAGGTGTTTTAGTCCTGGTTTAATCTAGTACTCTCTGGTACTTTAGTCCTGGTTAAGTGTGATATCCTCAGGTGTTTTAGTCCTGGTTTAGTCTAGTACTCTGTGGTACTTTAGTCCTGGTTAAGTGTGATATCCTCAGGTACTTTAGTCCTGGTTTAGTCTAGTACTCTCTGGTACTTTAGTCCTGGTTAAGTGTGATATCCTCAGGTGTTTTAGTCCTGGTTTAGTCTAGTACTCTGTGGTACTTTAGTCCTGGTTAAGTGTGATATCCTCAGGTGTTTTAGTCCTGGTTTAATCTAGTACTCTGTGGTCTTTAGTCCTGGTTAGTGTGATATCCTCAGGTGGTTTAGTCCTGGTTTAATCTAGTACTCTGTGGTCTTTAGTCCTGGTTAAGTGTGATATCCTCAGGTGGTTTAGTCCTGGTTTAGTCTAGTACTCTCTGGTACTTTAGTCCTGGTTAAGTGTGATATCCTCAGGTGTTTTAGTCCTGATGATAAAAGCAGGTCGTTGTTGTGAGCGACCTGAGGGGTATCAGCACGGTTCAGTCGGTCTCTTGCAACACGCGGCTGACCTGCAGTTTGTTTGAGAGGAACCAGACTTTAACCTGCTGAGTTTGAACAGTTATCTCTGTGTGGTCAATCTACAAATCATTAAGTCTGTCAAATGTTAAAAACAACATCCCCAATGGCTCTGGTTCTTCATGTCATTTAGTTTGTACATATGTTTGATTTAGCCATTATTACTGTCTTGTGTTGTTGGGCCTGGTCGACTAAACGTGGACTTGCATGTGGATTAAAATGTAGAACTGCAAACCTTTACAGTTTATATAATATAAATGCATGTATCTTAAACAGATTAGACAAGTCCCACAGAGTACCCACAATGCTTTGCAGCAGCAGATTTTGATACATGAATGAATCCTAAATGTTTTCTGGGGGATACAGTCAATTGACAGGCTTTGTCCAAGTGTAAAATGGGTTTGATATGGTTGTATTAGGGGTGTAATAACAGTGTAATATGGGTTTAATATTGGTGTAACATGGGTGGAATGCGAGTTTAATAGGTGTGTATTAATGTGTAATGTGGGTGTGATAGAAGTGTAACATAGGTATAATAATGGTATAATACTGGTGTAATAATGGTGTCAGAGGTGCATAATAAGGGTTTAATACGGTTGTATTAATGATGTAATGAGGGTATAACATGGGTCTTATTACAGTTTATATGGGTCTTATAACAGTTTAATATGGGTATAATAGTAGTGTAACATGGGTGTAATATGGATAGAGTAAGGCTGTTATAGGGTGTAATAACAGTGTAATATGGGTGTAATGTAGAAAATAGATATCAATGAATTTCCCACTACATTTGTATGTGATTGGCCGTTAAAGGGTTAAAGAGGAGAGACATTATGTTCTGATATTCCTGAGCAACATGATCCCCTGCAGCCAGACGCTCTGCAGGGAAAGCAGATAACGAGACGTCGATGAACTCCAGAGGCTGCTGTCTCAGATCAATACCAACCCAGAACCTCCTGTATTCAACTCTCAACTCTAAGACAACTACAAGTCCCAGAGAGCATTGCTGTAAGTGTCAGCCAATCAGAGAGATTCCCTCAGTCAGATGTGAAGCTCAGCACAGTTTCATTCTTCACTATATTTGGATATTACATGGCTTAGTTGAATAGTTGATTCTGATTGGTCAATTTGGACATTTCAGATGTTGTTAATACTCACTAACTGACCGTTGCTAGGGAAAATAATGACTGTTACTAAGGAGGATTAAAGGAGACAAAAGAGAGGTTAAAAGACAGAGCGTTTGGACGTCAGAGAAATCAACAGAAGAAGACAGACAGGAAGTAAACACGTTACGTTGTTGTTGTTGTTGTTGTGACATGGTCTAAAGGCCCGGACACACCGGGCCGATTTCGGCCGTCGATAGATGTCTGGCCGTCGATGAGCGTCCTGTCGCCCAACTCAGATTGGTGTGTCCCGCACCGTCGTGTCTTTTCGGCCGTGCCGACACCTTCTGCGGGAGGATGTCGGCAAAAGGCTGTCGGCAAAATAAATCAATCTGATTGGCTGTTCAGCTTAGCAAATCAGTGCATGAGAAGCGAAACGGAAGTGAAGAAGGCACACACAGACGGCTATTCTTTTTTATTTTCCAGTACCGCACTAAACATGTTTTCGATTATAAGTCGTTATGTGAAACAGTCTGTGATGGACGAGAGTGAAAATGGAACGCACGCTATTTGTTGTTTGTATATATCACGCAGTCTGTCTTCCGGTTGCCTCTTTGAATGACGAATACACACTACCGCCGCCTGCTGGTAAGGAGAGTTATTGCCACTCACGCATGCGCAGTGCGTACGTGCTTCTTGGCCGTCGGCTGAAGTCTTTGCGGTGTGTTCCAGTGCGACTGTTGGCCAAGACGCAGGAGACGTGAGGAGACGCAGAGACGTGAGGAGACGTGAGGAGACGCAGAGACGTGAGGCGACACAACAATCGTAGTTTTTTATTTTAAAGTAAATTCAGATTGAACATAGTAAAAAACTGTAAATGATAGTGTCCGTCCAAACATTCTTTTTTACTTATAGTGAAAACCACCCTTGAATGATGGTAAGGTAGACTAAAAGCTTTAGGAATCCAAAGTAAAACATATAATAAGTACCCGTATCAAGATTGATGCAAAACAAGTGACATTTGACCTTTTAGAGAGGTTTAGCAAAAAGAACTCCACTCTGGGGTGATCTGGGTGGAAATGGGCGTTTCTGCCGTTTCTCTGGAACCCATTGGTCGATTTTGGTGATTGACATCTCTTTTTAACCGTTAGAGCCAATAGAATCGAAGGGGGGTTTCCACATACACACCAACGTTACCATTGAGAAATGACAGCTATGCGCACGCAGTTTTGCATGAGAGCGAACCTGTCTCACACTCTGACATCTGAAAACGGAAGAGCAGGTTTATTGCTTATGGATTATCAGAAATCATTTCAAAGGGACACAGACACATCGGATTAACCTACGGATTAACCTTCAGCAGCGTTTTTATCGTTTTAATGCCATTGAAGACAACTTTTGATCAGCCAACGACAAAGGTAGGCCATGTTGCCGTTTTAGCTACCTGGCGCCAAGTGTTGTGATGTCTGTTTTTGTTAATATCTCGCGAGTTCTTATCATGGAGTGATGATGTAGGTACCTATCGATTCTGTGTCATCTCACGATGCTAGTCGATATCTTGGATGTTAAGATAAATAATAAGGGTGTGATGAGTGAGTTTCTGTGGAGTAATGCGTTAGCATTTTTCGCTCAGAGGCTGAGCTGAGCGCTAGCATTGAGGGGATCTTTTGAAAAAAAAAAAAAAGATCAGTTAGCTGAGTTTCTTCCCGTTACATGGATATAAAACATTAATAGTTTATTCAATATTAAGATGCCCTCAGACACTGTTTCCTGCGGTACCGGGGGGCGGGGTAGAACAGGTTTAATGTAAATGAGTTATGGTTCACTAACAGATCTGTATTCTGATTCAGTTCAAATAACACCGTTTCAACCTCTTCATGTTCGTTAAAAAAGGTTTCCATGTCTTATAAAACGTCCCAGTGGAGCCACCATGAGTGCTCTTTATGTTCTCCATGTGTAGAAAGTCCTGTCTCCCGCTGGACATACAGGAAGTGGGAGATGCATGATAAAAGTTCTGGTTGTAAATACGTTAATGTGCAGTGCTGACTGAGCCTCTCATTTCAATTCAATATGCTTTATTGGCATGAATGTCAGGTGAACAATATTGCCAACGCGTCAAGG
>JAAKFY010000006.1:2072843-2080343 GCA_011823955.1 Dissostichus mawsoni | reverse complement strand
CAGAGGAACTGGACCAGAACACTCTGAGAGACCTGCAGAGGAACTGGACCAGAACACTCTGAGAGACCTGCAGAGGAACTGGACCAGAACACTCTGAGAGACCTGCAGAGGAACTGGACCAGAACATACTGAGACCTGCAGAGGAACTGGACCAGAACACACTGAGAGAGCTGCAGAGGAACTGGACCAGAACATACTGAGACCTGCAGAGGAACTGGACCAGAACACACTGAGAGAGCTGCAGAGGAACTGGACCAGAACATACTGAGACCTGCAGAGGAACTGGACCAACACACTGAGAGAGCTGCAGAGGAACTGGACCAGAACACTCTGAGAGAGCTGCAGAGGAACTGGACCAGAACACTCTGAGAGACCTGCAGAGGACTGGACCAGAACACTCTGAGACCTGCAGAGAAATGGACCAGAACACTCTGAGACCTGCAGAGGAACTGGACCAGAACATACTGAGACCTGCAGAGGAACTGGACCAGAACATACTGAGACTGCAGAGGAACTGGACCAGAACATACTGAGACCTGCAGAGGAACTGGACCAGAACACTCTGAGAGACCTGCAGAGGGAACTGGACAGAACATACTGAGACCTGCAGAGGAACTGGACCAGAAATACTGAGACCTGCAGAGGAACTGGACCAGAACATACTGAGACCTGCAGAGGAACTGGACAGAACACTCTGAGAGACCTGCAGAGGAACTGGACCAGAACACTCTGAGAGACCTGCAGAGGAACTGGACCAGAAACACTCTGAGAGAGCTGCAGAGGAACTGGACCAGATAACTCTGAGAGACCTGCAGAGGAACTGGACCAGAACATACTGAGACCTGCAGAGGAACTGGACCAGAACACTCTGACCTGCAGAGGAACTGGACCAGAACATACTGAGACCTGCAGAGGAACTGGACCAGAACACACTGAGACCTGCAGAGGAACTGGACCAGAACACACTGAGACCTGCAGAGGAACTGGACCAGAACACACTGAGAGACCTGCAGAGGAACTGGACCAGAACACTCTGAGAGAGCTGCAGAGGAACTGGACCAGAACACTCTGAGAGAGCTGCAGAGGAACTGGACCAGAACACACTGAGACCTGCAGAGGAACTGGACCAGAACACACTGAGAGACCTGCAGAGGAACTGGACCAGAACACTCTGAGAGAGCTGCAGAGGAACGGACCAGAACACTCTGAGAGAGCTGCAGAGGAACTGGACCAGAACACTCTGAGACCTGCAGAGGAACTGGACCAGAACACTCTGAGAGAGCTGCAGAGGAACTGGACCAGAACACTCTGAGAGAGCTGCAGAGGAACTGGACCAGAACATACTGAGAGACCTGCAGAGGAACTGGACCAGAACACTCTGAGAGAGCTGCAGAGGAACTGGACCAGAACACTCTGAGAGAGCTGCAGAGGAACTGGACCAGAACACTCTGAGACTGCAGAGGAACTGGACCAGAACACTCTGAGAGAGCTGCAGAGGAACTGGACCAGAACACTCTGAGAGAGCTGCAGAGGAACTGGACCAGAACACTCTGAGAGCTGCAGAGGAACTGGACCAGAACACTCTGAGACCTGCAGAGGAACTGGACCAGAACACACTGAGAGACCTGCAGAGGAACTGGACCAGAACACACTGAGACCTGCAGAGGAACTGGACCAGAACATACTGAGACCTGCAGAGGAACTGGACCAGAACACTCTGAGACCTGCAGAGGAATGGACCAGAACACTCTGAGACCTGCAGAGGAACTGGACCAGAACATCTGAGACCTGCAGAGGAACTGGACCAGAACACTCTGAGAGACCTGCAGAGGAACTGGACCAGAACATACTGAGAGAGCTGCAGAGGAACTGGACCAGAACACTCTGAGACTGCAGAGGAACTGGACCAGAACATACTGAGAGAGCTGCAGAGGAACTGGACCAGAACATACTGAGAGAGCTGCAGAGGAACTGGACCAGAACACTCTGAGACCTGCAGAGGAACTGGACCAGAACATACTGAGAGAGCTGCAGAGGAACTGGACCAGAACATACTGAGAGGACCTGCAGAGGAACTGGACCAGAACATACTGAGAGAGCTGCAGAGGAACTGGACCAGAACACTCTGAGACCTGCAGAGGAACTGGACCAGAACATACTGAGAGACCTGCAGAGGAACTGGACCAGAACATACTGAGAGACCTGCAGAGGAAACTGGACCAGAACATACTGAGAGAGCTGCAGAGGAACTGGACCAGAACATACTGAGAGACCTGCAGAGGAACTGGACCAGAACATACTGAGAGACCTGCAGAGGAACTGGACCAGAACATACTGAGAGACCTGCAGAGGAACTGGACCAGAACATACTGAGAGACCTGCAGAGGAACTGGACCAGAACATACTGAGAGACCTGCAGAGGAACTGGACCAGAACATACTGAGAGACCTGCAGAGGAACTGGACCAGAACATACTGAGAGAGCTGCAGAGGAACTGGACCAGAACACTCTGAGAGAGCTGCAGAGGAACTGGACCAGAACACACTGAGAGAGCTGCAGAGGAACTGGACCAGAACACTCTGAGACCTGCAGAGGAACTGGACCAGAACACACTGAGAGAGCTGCAGGAGGAACTGGACCAGAACACTCTGAGACCTGCAGAGGAACTGGACCAGAACACTCTGAGACCTGCAGAGGAACTGGACCAGAAACACTCTGAGACCTGCAGAGGAACTGGACCAGAACACACTGAGAGACCTGCAGAGGAACTGGACCAGAACACACTGAGAGAGCTGCAGAGGAACTGGACCAGAACACTCTGAGAGAGCTGCAGAGGAACTGGACCAGAACACTCTGAGAGACCTGCAGAGGACCTGGACCAGAACATACTGAGAGACCTGCAGAGGAACTGGACCAGAACACTCTGAGAGAGCTGCAGAGGAACTGGACCAGAACACTCTGAGAGAGCTGCAGAGGAACTGGACCAGAACATACTGAGAGAGCTGCAGAGGAACTGGACCAGAACACTCTGAGAGACCTGCAGAGGACCTGGACCAGAACACTCTGAGAGAGCTGCAGAGGAACTGGACCAGAACATACTGAGAGAGCTGCAGAGGAACTGGACCAGAACACTCTGAGAGAGCTGCAGAGGAACTGGACCAGAACACACTGAGAGAGCTGCAGAGGAACTGGACCAGAACATACTGAGAGACCTGCAGAGGAACTGGACCAGAACACTCTGAGAGAGCTGCAGAGGAACTGGACCAGAACACACTGAGAGAGCTGCAGAGGAACTGGACCAGAACACTCTGAGAGAGCTGCAGAGGAACTGGATCAGAACACAACTGAGAGACCTGCAGAGGAACTGGACCAGAACACACTGAGAGAGCTGCAGAGGAACTGGACCAGAACACTCTGAGAGAGCTGCAGAGGAACTGGACCAGAACACTGAGACCTGCAGAGGAACTGGACCAGAAACACTCTGAGACCTGCAGAGGAACTGGACCAGAACACTCTGAGAGAGCTGCAGAGGAACTGGACCAGAACACTTGAGAGAGCTGCAGAGGAACTGGACCAGAACACTCTGAGAGAGCTGCAGAGGAACTGGACCAGAACACACTGAGAGAGCTGCAGAGGAACTGGACCAGAACACTCTGAGAGAGCTGCAGAGGAACTGGACCAGAACATACTGAGAGAGCTGCAGAGGAACTGGACCAGAACACTCTGAGAGACCTGCAGAGGAAACTGGACCAGACATACTGAGAGAGCTGCAGAGGAACTGGACCAGAACACTCTGAGAGACCTGCAGAGGAACTGGATCAGAACACACTGAGAGACCTGCAGAGGAACTGGACCAGAACACTCTGAGAGAGCTGCAGAGGAACTGGACCAGAACACACTGAGAGACCTGCAGAGGAACTGGACCAGAACACTCTGAGAGACCTGCAGAGGAACTGGACCAGAACACTGAGAGACCTGCAGAGGAACTGGACCAGAACACTCTGAGAGACCTGCAGAGGAACTGGACCAGAACACTCTGAGAGACTGCAGAGGAACTGGACCAGAACAACTGAGAGAGCTGCAGAGGAACTGGACCAGAACACTCTGAGACCTGCAGAGGAAACTGGACCAGAACACTCTGAGAGACCTGCAGAGGAACTGGACCAGAACACACTGAGAGACCTGCAGAGGAACTGGACCAGAACACACTGAGAGAGCTGCAGAGGAACTGGACCAGAACACTCTGAGAGAGCTGCAGAGGAACTGGACCAGAACACTCTGAGAGACCTGCAGAGGACCTGGACAGAACATACTGAGAGACCTGCAGAGGAACTGGACCAGAACACTCTGAGAGAGCTGCAGAGGAACTGGACCAGAACACTCTGAGAGAGCTGCAGAGGAACTGGACCAGAACATACTGAGAGAGCTGCAGAGGAACTGGACCAGAAACACTCTGAGAGACCTGCAGAGGACCTGGACCAGAACACTCTGAGAGAGCTGCAGAGGAACTGGACCAGAACATACTGAGAGAGCTGCAGAGGAACTGGACCAGAACACTCTGAGAGAGCTGCAGAGGAACTGGACCAGAACACACTGAGAGAGCTGAGGAGGGAACTGGACCAAACACTCTGAGACTGCAGAGGAACTGGACCAGAACACTCTGAGAGACTGCAGAGGAACTGGACCAGAACACTCTGAGAGAGCTGCAGAGGAACTGGACCAGAACACTCTGAGAGACCTGCAGAGGAACTGGACCAGAACACTCTGAGAGACCTGCAGAGGAACTGGACCAGAACACTCTGAGAGACCTGCAGAGGAACTGGATCAGAACACACTGAGAGACCTGCAGAGGAACTGGACCAGAACACTCTGAGAGAGCTGCAGAGGAACTGGACCAGAACACACTGAGAGACCTGCAGAGGAACTGGACCAGAACACTCTGAGAGACCTGCAGAGGAACTGGACCAGAACACTCTGAGAGACCTGCAGAGGAACTGGACCAGAACACTGAGAGACCTGCAGAGGAACTGGACCAGAACACTCTGAGAGACCTGCAGAGGAACTGGACCAGAACATACTGAGAGAGCTGCAGAGGAACTGGACCAGAACACTCTGAGACCTGCAGAGGAACTGGACCAGAACACACTGAGAGACCTGCAGAGGAACTGGACCAGAACACACTGAGAGAGCTGCAGAGGAACTGGACCAGAAACACTCTGAGAGAGCTGCAGAGGAACTGGACCAGAACACTCTGAGAGACCTGCAGAGGACCTGGACCAGAACATACTGAGAGACCTGCAGAGGAACTGGACCAGAACACTCTGAGAGAGCTGCAGAGGAACTGGACCAGAACACTCTGAGAGAGCTGCAGAGGAACTGGACCAGAACATACTGAGAGAGCTGCAGAGGAACTGGACCAGAACACTCTGAGAGACCTGCAGAGGACCTGGACCAGAACACTCTGAGAGAGCTGCAGAGGAACTGGACCAGAACATACTGAGAGAGCTGCAGAGGAACTGGACCAGAACACTCTGAGAGACCTGCAGAGGACCTGGACCAGAACACTCTGAGAGAGCTGCAGAGGAACTGGACCAGAAACTACTGAGAGAGCTGCAGAGGAACTGGACCAGAACACTCTGAGAGACCTGCAGAGGAACTGGACCAGAACACTCTGAGAGAGCTGCAGAGGAACTGGACCAGAACACACTGAGAGAGCTGCAGAGGAACTGGACCAGAACACACTGAGAGAGCTGCAGAGGAACTGGACCAGAACATACTGAGAGACCTGCAGAGGAACTGGACCAGAACACTCTGAGAGAGCTGCAGAGGAACTGGACCAGAACACACTGAGAGAGCTGCAGAGGAACTGGACCAGAACACTCTGAGAGAGCTGCAGAGGAACTGGATCAGAACACACTGAGAGACCTGCCAGAGGAACTGGACCAGAACACACTGAGAGAGCTGCAGAGGAAACTGGACCAGAACACTCTGAGAGAGCTGCAGAGGAACTGGACCAGAACACTTGAGACCTGCAGAGGAACTGGAACCAGAACACTCTGAGACCTGCAGAGGAACTGGACCAGAACACTCTGAGAGAGCTGCAGAGGAACTGGACCAGAACACTCTGAGAGAGCTGCAGAGGAACTGGACCAGAACACTCTGAGAGAGCTGCAGAGGAACTGGACCAGAACACACTGAGAGAGCTGCAGAGGAACTGGACCAGAACACTCTGAGAGAGCTGCAGAGGAACTGGACCAGAACATACTGAGAGAGCTGCAGAGGAACTGGACCAGAACACTCTGAGAGACCTGCAGAGGAACTGGACCAGAACATACTGAGAGAGCTGCAGAGGAACTGGGACCAGAACACTCTGAGAGACCTGCAGAGGAAACTGGATCAGAACACACTGAGAGACCTGCAGAGGAACTGGACCAGAACACTCTGAGAGAGCTGCAGAGGAACTGGACCAGAACACACTGAGAGACCTGCAGAGGAACTGGACCAGAACACTCTGAGAGACTGCAGAGGAACTGGACCAGAACACTCTGAGAGACCTGCAGAGGAACTGGACCAGAACACTCTGAGAGACCTGCAGAGGAACTGGACCAGAACACTCTGAGAGACCTGCAGAGGAACTGGGACCAGAACATACTGAGAGAGCTGCAGAGGAACTGGACCAGAACACTCTGAGACCTGCAGAGGAACTGGACCAGAACACTCTGAGAGACCTGCAGAGGAACTGGACCAGAACACACTGAGAGACCTGCAGAGGAACTGGACCAGAACACACTGAGAGAGCTGCAGAGGAACTGGACCAGAACACTCTGAGAGAGCTGCAGAGGAACTGGACCAGAACACTCTGAGAGACCTGCAGAGGACCTGGACCAGAACATACTGAGAGACCTGCAGAGGAACTGGACCAGAACACTCTGAGAGAGCTGCAGAGGAACTGGACCAGAACACTCTGAGAGAGCTGCAGAGGAAACTGGACCAGAACATACTGAGAGAGCTGCAGAGGAACTGGACCAGAACATCTGAGAGACCTGCAGAGGACCTGGACCAGAACACTCTGAGAGAGCTGCAGAGGAACTGGACCAGAACATACTGAGAGAGCTGCAGAGGAACTGGACCAGAACACTCTGAGAGAGCTGCAGAGGAACTGGACCAGAACACACTGAGAGAGCTGCAGAGGAACTGGACCAGAAACACTCTGAGACCTGCAGAGGAACTGGACCAGAACACTCTGAGAGACCTGCAGAGGAACTGGACCAGAACACTGAGAGAGCTGCAGAGGAACTGGACCAGAACACTCTGAGAGACCTGCAGAGGAACTGGACCAGAACACTCTGAGAGACCTGCAGAGGAACTGGACCAGAACACTCTGAGAGACCTGCAGAGGAACTGGACCAGAACACACTGAGAGAGCTGCAGAGGAACTGGACCAGAACACACTGAGAGAGCTGCAGAGGAACTGGACCAGAACACACTGAGAGAGCTGCA